>PITA01012065.1:0-50616 GCA_004023965.1 Spilogale gracilis | reverse complement strand
AAGATTATCACTGTTCTTAAAGATATTCGTCTGCTAGATTTCTCACTTGTTTCATGTCCCTACTACCAAATCCTACCCCAGTGTAACTGACGCCCTTAATTCTCTCATTTCTACTTTCCTCTTATCTTGTCTTTTTTTTTTCTCTTATCTTGTCTTTATTTGTTTTTACCATGTGTAGCTAGAATTCTCTTGCAAGACAGTGAAACATATCATCTCTACCAAAAGTATCTATGAGAACCAAAAGGGATATTTTGCCTACCTAATGAGGAAGGAGGCTTATTAAGTATGATTTCAGGGAGCTAAACAGAGCTTTCCTCTCAAACATTTAAATCGTCAGTGGCCAGAAGTTACTTCATATAAAATACTGTCAACCAAGCATAACAGGCTGGTATCAATGATGTAAGTTTTAAAAGAGAAAAGAGGTAAAATGTAGCCTGTTTTAAGGAATTTGTGTGAAATACTCTGAGTGTTGCTGGAACAGGCAGAGACCAAGGCTGGGACAGAGAACAAGGCTCCCTAACGTTCAGACAGCACCTGCTTTTTCATAACAACGCTGTCTAGAGGTCATAGGGACCTAGGTGCTAGGCCACAAAGAAAGGAAAAATTCAGCACTGTAACAGGATCTTTTCAGCACCAAGAAAGTCTGTTCTTTGGTCCTGGGAGAGGAAAGTGTGACCTTCCGTAGAATGGTTGAAAAGAGAAAGTATGAGCAGACCGCTCCACTCTGACCTATGCATCCTTGAGAGTCCTGTATTGTCTGACATGACGTTTCTCTTAGAACCCAGAAAAGCCATGTAGGAAGACTTGGCGCTCTTTATGATGCCTAGTGTGGCCCTGACTGCAGCCACTGAGGTTATGTGTAATTATCCACCCATCCTTTCAGAAGAAAATAAATTTCAGGGCTTACTTGTTTTTCATTCTGTGAAAAGGAAAACTAAGAGTTGGGCAACAGATGGAAACATCTGCCTGTATCTTCCTGGACCTCTGATGTCTCTGACAGTCACCAAATCGCCATCTAATTCCCTTTGGAAATGAAGGAGTAGAGAGGTGTGTTTACTTTAGTTTCTCTCCATGATGCCTCTACATTCCAGAAACTAGTTAAGCATACTTCAAGATAATCATTTGAAATTAACTTTGAGTGGGCAAGGTTTGCTAGAATGAGTTGTTTCCCCTGAACTGTGTAAGAATACTTCAAGTGTGAGAGAAGGAAAACCACTGGTAAGGAGTGTTGAGGACAAGACTGGCCGGAAAATGTAAGGTAAGAGACAGCAAAACCAAGTCAAACATTTGTGTAGGATTTCCCAGGGCTTAGATCACACCAATATTATAGCCATATGATGGACCATTTTTAGTGTTTCCCTCCATCAATCCCAACTAACTCTCCAGTCCTCTTTGCCAAGTCTCTGGTTAACCAAGCACTCATCTGACCCCATTTGTAAATCTTATCTTACCTGTTTAACTTGCTGTTTTTTTTTCAACATTTCTGACTGGATGTATCTTTTGCCCCAGGCAAGCCCCGTTTTAAGACCAGTCCATTTGTCTCCCCAGATTAACTTAATTTAAATGAGTACATCCTTTTTGCTGCAAACAAGAGGGTTTTTTATTGATGTTTCAGGAAAACGGGAATGGAGTTACTTCCCCTAAGATAGAGTGCTGCATTTCTTTACACAAAGCCCCTAGGAAAGAATGATTGATGAGCCAAAGTTTTCATTTTACCATATGTAACCAAAGGAGTCCATATTCATTGTGTACTATATCTTTTAGTATGTAGTAAATAGCAAGTATTTTTTCCCAGCTTTTTCTTTTGGAAAATGTATTTGGTTGAAATAAGAAAGAGCTAATTAAGTGGTCTCTTTTATTTTAGTATTAATACTAGACCAGAAATGAATCAATTTTCAATATAAAAACTGGTGTTTTAAAAAGTCATTAAATACAAAATCACTGACTTTCAGCATTCACACCAAGGATGATCCATACATTGAAGCATATGAGAGTTTTTAAAATCAGAAATACTGATTCTCAAACCTAAAAGGCTATTATAAAAATGAACAGGAGTTTTCGATAAAAGACTTCTTTCTGCAGGTGGGTGTAGCATACTCTATATGAGTATCTGGGTCCTGCAGTGAACCTGCCCTCGTGGTAAACTTGTTTTTGCCACATTTGCTTATCTTATCTGATTAGTCTTTCTCACCTTGTCCTTTTAATGGTGGCTGCTTTCCTAAACACCTAATTTCAGGGAACTCTGTTGCATTCCAGAAAACATACTCCTGATGCTCTTTACCATACTTGAGGTATTTCCTTTTATCAAGGATGGACAAAGAATCACATCAATGCCCAAGCAGTGAGATTGTGAGAGGAGAGGATGCAAGGGGTGGCTGTGTTTAAACTTACCTACATAAGCAGTCTCTACAGGGCATTTGAAGTGTACTTCCTTGAAGAATAATTATATCATAAAATTGATCAACAATGAAAATTGTTACTGGACTGGGTACAGGGCTACGAAAATCCCCCAGCCATTTAGCTCAGCTGAGCCCTCCTGTCATGTGAGAACCATGGAGCAGGACCTCAGGAGTTCAGTGAAGAAGACTGAAGATTGTATTTCATTTCCAATCTCTTCTAGCACCTGCTTTACTCATTTCCTCTAAACTAGTGTGCATTTTCTTTATTCAGTCTTTTACTGACTGGCTTTGTCATTTTGGGAGAGTCAGCAAATTAGAGGAAAGAAACTCTGAAGGAGAAGAGACTTTACATTAATATTAGGGCCCTGTTTATACCAGAGCCTTAGGTGAATTAAAGAAATCTCCTGAGGATACCAAAATGGGGGCTGATTTAAGCAAGATAAATAGTCACATAAAAAGCTTTCAGACGCCTCCATATTTAATATTAGTCCAGTCTTTGGGCAGAGGAGGGGATAATAGATGCCTGTAAAGACACCTACTGACTAAACATTTTGTGATTTTAGTGTAGAGTATAACCCTGAGCACAACAAAGACATCTGGTAGAAATTCTTGGGAAAATAGGAACTCAACTCAGGCCACAGAGTCAAATATTCCACTAGGGACTGAAATGGGAATAGGGTTTACAGTACATCTCAAAGCTTAAGAAAATGTAGACTAGAATACTGGGGGCTAGAGAAGAGAGAAAGGACAAGGAATATATTGTCATGTCATGATAAAAATTGAATGAATTATAAATGTCTGGATTCAGAGACATATTGTGAAATGTTAGTTTTCTAAGAGGAAGAAGAGAAGGAAATGAAGCTTAAACAAGTTTTCAGTGTCAGCTTCTCAGGGTTTCTCCTTGATGCAGGAAGCCTATTAAGGGTATCTGTACAAAGGGGACATTTGTTTGGCCCAGAATGACTGCTGGGAGGCACCGTTATAAATTACCTTCAGGGAGGACCCTTAACTCCAGCTTGTGATGCAAGTGATGCTTCAAGTAGTTTAGCTGTGAAGACTGAGAAGAAAAACGATAACCAATAACAGCAACTGATGTTAGGGATTCAGCTTGAATTTGAGGTGTATATTGATTGTTTTGTTTTACTTCTCAGTTTCCTGACAGATAGTAAGCCCTCCCTAAATTAATGAAGAAATAACTAGACGGGGACACCTGGTTGGCTCAGTCGATGGAGCATGCATCTTTTGATCTTGGGGTCATGAGTTCAAGCTCCACAGTTGGTACACAGCTTTCTTAAGAAAGGAAGGAAAGAAGGAGGGTGGGAGAGAGGACTAAAAGATTTATTCCTTAAAGGAACACCAGGGACACAAGTGAGAAGGGCATAGAAATGAGTGTCCCATTGGACTCAAGTCCCACCTTCCACATTGGTTTCTTGGGTATCTGTGGGTCCCACAAACAACACCCAGCAATGCTGGAGAGCTCCTAAGCGGCCTTATGAGGCTTCTCCTTTCCTTGTTCTCTTAGGCCTACCTATATCAGATCCCCAGGCAGAAATAACAGAGTAAAAGGGTCTGAAATAAAACCCAGCCTTCTGTTCTACTTCTGTTATTTCTCTCAGATTCCATTCATGCTGGAACTAAGAGCTGAAGGAGAATGGGGAGTATGTGCTGGAGGTACACAGAAAACTACATTCCTGCTGATCCCACTTGAGTTGATTTGTTGCTCACATGAGGCTACAACTTCCAGGAACCATTCAGGAGTTGAGACCCTTTGAAGGGACAATAGAGCAGAGACCCTGGAGAGCTCATGTATTTGTGGGTGATGGAAGATAAAGTCCCTTTCCAGAATATTTTTTTCTTTTTACTGACCTATAAAGACCCTTCTCAGACAGCTATTGGGGAATAAGAAAAAGTTGTATGAAACCATCTTTTATTGACATATATGTGTCCTATATGTGCTTCTTTTACCAGAAGTCAAAGTACAGGAAATTCTGGGAGATGAGAATGATCCTTCCCTTGTCCCCTTCTTTTTCCCTAGGATGCAGCATTATAGCCAGAGTGAAGTAGTCTGGGAGAGCATAGGATAGTTTAGGATACAGAGTATGAATCTTCATTTCTCTAACATTCAATTAATCTCTTCCCATCATTCCTACTGTTAAAGCATTTCCAAGGTTTTCATTGTGAAAAATTTTGCTTTCATTCTAAGTAGTTGAATTTAGCTTATCTGGGAGGAAGGGGTAGAATTAGATAACCTCTAAGTGTCCCTGTCTAACTTTGGAGACTCTGACTTGTCCTGGTTACCCACAGTGCAAGGATGAAACCTGAATGAAAACCTGGCAGACAAGGGCAACCTCAGTAATGGGGTATCAGCTCAGACTGACAGGATAATTTGCTTTCTTTTAATTGAGCAACAGAAAACCTGGACATGTATACCTTCTTAAAGTATTCACAGACTGGGTCTCATGCAAACAACTGGGGCATGAAGACCCCTCCCAGACCGATCTGACAGACTTAGTGGAGGTTGCAAGAAGCAGTTTCTTCCCCCAATGTCTCTTGACTGCATTTCTCTGCCATTAAGCATGACTATAAAGTAGGCAAAATCTCAAGGAGTAAGAACATTACCTGAGGCACAGAATTCTGTTCTTTCATGCCAATCTTCTTTACATGTCAGGGTTTGAGACAATGGAGAAAAATCCTTGGGAAATTAGGGAGCACGATAGAAGATGCATTATGAAGCTTGATTCCTCCCAATTCTGCACTGCTGAATTTGCTCTCAAATTGTACCTATAAAAGCCCACCCTTATTCTTTGGTATTAAACAGAGCACACCACACAGTTAGCTAATTTAGAACTTGATGATCTTCTTCCAGAAGGCATCATTTATTAAAAATAATGGTAAATAAACATCTCATCCTTGAAGGTCAAATTTGGAGAGATTTGGTTATGCTTTTGGGAAGGAGAGACACTCAATATGCAATGGAAGGATCTTACATCTAGTAAAGTCTGGAGAAAATAAGTAGATATTTCTAAAGTCTTCCCCTAGAGAAGGAGCTTATAATACTTGATTCTCAAGTGAAGTCCCAACACTAGTACTGCGAAAAACATGCTGAGGGTTTTATAGAAATTTCTTACCACAGGAATAGAACATACAGCTTTCTTCCTATGGGATGAAAGTATCCCTTCTAAGAAAGAACACTAGGAATTATGAGTGCTTATAGGTCAGAGTTGTGCCTACTTAAGCAGCAACATGAAGCTCCCTTTGCAAGGCTAAGTCTCTCCTACTGAAGTATAAGTCATGAAGACACCTCCCACAAAGCTCTGAAAGCTTAAGAGACAAGGAAGCACTGTCTCTCACACCTTGTCTTCACCCTTCAATACCTCGATTTGTGATTAAGGCTGGGATTATGCAAATCCCATTGCTGCTTGACCAATCAGCCAGTTCTGCCAATTGGGGAGTGCTAGAGAGAAACTAGGAGACTGTAGGAGAGAGAAGGGACTTGTTCTTTTCCATTTGCATTCTCTGTTCTTGAAGTTTTTGTTGGCATCACTCTAGCAACACTGGGAGGAAGAGAAGGAGAAGGGGGAAGGAGAAGGGTAGAAAGAATTGGAGGAGAAAGAGGAGGAGGGGAACACAACTTACAGAGTTAAATTCCAGACATCATGTTCTTTCTCCTAAGTACTTCTGTGCATATTTTCTAAAAATATGGACAATTTTTTTATAACAAGAGTTCAATTATCAAAATCAGGAAATTAACATTAATAAAATTCTTTCTAATCTAAATACCTCATCCAGATATTGCCAATTATTCCATTAATGTCCTTTATGGCAAATTGTGTTGTTTTGGTTCCCCAGGATCCAGTCCAAGATGCCACAGCATTTAATAATAATCATGCCTCTAGTCTTCTTTAATCTAGAAGGTTTTCTCAGTTCTATTACCTTGTCTATTACCTTGACATTTTTGAAGAGTGCAAATCAGTTATTTTATAGAATGTCTCTCAGTTTCAGTTTGTCTGCTGTTTCTTCATGGATCGGAATTGATACATAATACATTCCAAAAGAAATACCTTCAAAAGTGGTACTGCATTCTTCTCAGTAGATCATGTTAAAGAGGCACGTGATTTCTGTTTGTCCTTCTCTTGGGGCTTTTAACTGTAATCACTTGATTAAAGAGATGTGAACCCGCTTAGCTTTCTTTACTGCAAAGTTATTGTTTTGCCCTTTGTAATTAATAGGGACCTTGCAAGGAGATAGTTGGAGACTCTGAATATCCTCTTTCTCATCAAAATTGCACTTACTAGTTTTAGGATCCATTGATGGTTGATGCCTAAACATATTGTTAAAATGTTTGCTGAATGATGATTTGCCAAATGATGGATCAGTCATCCTCTGTATAGTTGCAAGCTGGCATTCTACTATAAGAAAGGTTTTCTGGGGGCACCTGGATGGCTCAGTTATTAAACATTTGCCTTCTGCTCAGGTCATGTTCCCAGGGTCCTGGGATTGAGCCCCACATCAGGCTCCCTGCTCGACGGGAAGCCTTCTTCTCCCTCTCATTCCCTCTGCTTGTGTTCCTTCTCTAGCTGTGTTTCTCTCTGTAAGATAAATAAATAAATAAAATCTTTAAAAAAAAAAAAAGAAAGAAAAGAAAGAGGTTTTCCTTCTCCCCTGTTATTCCACTTTATTTGTTTATAAGTATGGGCTCGTGGATTCTAATTTTATTGTATGGATTATATTCCATTATTACCATTATTCATTTTTATGCTCCAACTTTTGCATATTTTGCTAATGGCAGCCCTTTCAGATTATCTCCTTTGACTTTTGAAGTGTCCTGTCATTCTTTGAGAATTTCCTTATTTTCTGGTATGGCAAAGATGTACCAGCTCATTTTGTACTTTACAGCCCCAGCCCCAGAATCAGCCACTTTCCCAAGGATCCCTGTCTTCTTTTCTTTTATTGATATTTAGAAATCATGATTATGATACTGGTGTGTCATTGCTGCTAGGCTCTCTCAGTGAACAGAGCTAGTGTATCTCTCTCTCCACCACCAGCCCCCCACTGCCTCTCACTACCAATTTTCATTCACACAAACTCTCTATGAGAGTGTCTGTTTCACCACAACCTCATCAACAGAAGTTGTTTTTATAATAATCTGATTTCATAAGATAGTCTCCAGTGGCAGTGGTGTGTTCTGGTCAGGCTTATAAAGGTCAGACTTATAAAGATTTAGGAAGAGGCAGTGGTCATTATGCCACTTAAAAGTATATACCGTGAGGGCACCTGGCTGGCCCATTCAGTGGAGCATGTGACTTTTGTCTTGGGGTTGTTAACTGAAGCCCATGTTGGGTATGGAGATTACTTAAAAATAAAAATCTGGAAAAAAAAGTGGGTGCTGTGTCCCAGCCTGGAGGCACAGGGTGGTTCCATGTCTCCAAATGACTCCTCTTGTTGTAGCTGTCTATGACTAAAGTTCTGCCTGCAGCATTCAGTATAAGACAGGCTAGGTATTTCCCACTAATCTCTGTCTGCCTAACCCCTTGTATGTGGGAGATGTAAGAGAGGCCAATATAAATCAGAGCACAAATTACAGGAGGTTTATAAAGCCCTACCTGAAAGCCTTTCCCTGATATTAGATTTGGATGATTAAGACTCTGCTGATTCTGGAGTCCTCAGGAGTATTTCAGTGGGAAAAAAAAAATCCTTTCTTTTGGCTTTAAAGGCAAAACAAAGACTCTTAAGAGTAGAAAAGAATGTTGGGAAAATGAGTATATGACATAAAGGAAAGGGTTGTATTACTCCTCTTTGTCTGCCCTCAGTGCTAAGATTCATATGAGATCCTGCCAGGAGGCATGACTAAAAAGATCCTTGTCTTTATGGTTAGACTGAACAAGTTCTGGAGATCATCCTGGAGCAGAGTAAGATTCCATATTTCATTGGTGAATTTCTAATCAAGCCAAGACTGAAGTAAGAGTTAAGCAAGATGCGTTTCACTGGAGAAGGCTTTTCACTGGAGAAGGAAAGATACACTTCAGGCTTACAATTGCAGCTGCCATGCATAGCCAGAAAGACTAGGTCTTGCAGGGCCCTTGATAACAGCTATGGAGTCACTTCTCTATTGAGCAGTGAAGGTGGAGGGGAGATGCCCTACTCCAGGACTCTAGGAATGCTGGTGGCTCACCACTCCAATATGTCTTAAAGAAAAGAAGAGAAACAGTATCAGGATTCCTCTTCAAGTTTTCTCCTAGACCAAGCTCTGAACTAAAAAATAGCCATCATATCCTTGGAATTTTCAGTCTCAACCATTTTCTCATGCTCCTTTTTATACAGGAATCTGTCTGATCTGAGTATAGGGAGTGGAATGGAAGAAGGGATGGAAGAGGATTGAGGACACTGGATGAAACAAACAATTATGTGGTGTTATGTTAACTAAAGCTTAGATTAAAGAAAGCTGGGAAGCCCAGGAGATGTTTGTGGCCAAAGTATGAAGCTCTTTTTTCTTGGTCTCATATCCCTTGCTCCTAAAATCCTGATTCTAGAGACTTACCCAGGTTAATCGGAGGAACTGAGGCTCAGAAATTAATATTCATTCCAACCTTTGGTTCAAGAGATAACACAGATTGTCATGATGACCTATAAAAGCCCAGGCCTTTGACATAGTCTAATTTAGGTCACAGGGGCCACAGTTAGACATAAAATATTCTTTCTGGCATTATAGCCCAAACTGAGGCCTAGGAAATGAAGGCTTCTCCTTCAGGGAAGATATAGGAAACAAACCTATGCTTGTTCTGCACTACCTCTGTACAGATCTCTGCGTAAAGTTAGACCTAGGTCATTTTCCAGAAAATTCTGGGAAATTAGGACACTACATGACATAAAGCACTTTGCAGTTCTTCTTTGACATCCTCATGCTATGATGTCTTAGGGCCAAAATAAAAATGGTTGGAAAAGTGGAGAAAATATTAGGAGTCTCATCACCTCTGATTCATAGTAGGTGTTTTAATCCAAAGTAATTAGGTACTAAAACTAGATAATCACTAGTCCACTGTATCAAAAAAAAGAATAATGTTCTACTCTCAATTATGAAGGCTGGACAAATATTAAGAGTTACAAAAGAGGGTTCTGGGTGGCTCAGTTAGTTAAATGACTGCCTTCAGCTCAGGTCATGATCCTGGGGTCCTGGTATCGAGTCCCACATTGGCCTCCCCTGCTCTGTGGGGAGGCTGCTTCTCCCTCGCCCTTTGCCCACCATTCCCTCTGCTTGGGCTCTCTGTTTCTCTCTCTCAAATAAATAAAATCTTTAAAAAACAAAAAAGAGTTATGGCAGAATTTGTCTGAAGTTCAATACTCCACATCTCCTTTCACTCTTTGTATTAAAAATTGTCCCGTTTTACAAAGGCAGATTATAGCTTGCTGGGAAATCTAGTGAAAATAACATGAATCAGTGTGATCTGTTCCTCTTGTCTGGGTCTCCAGTTACTCAGTGACTATGGCTAAAATAAAGAAGGCTTGGGAATTGAGCTGTTTGGAGATGTAGAAAGAAGGGACTTTTTTTTACTCAGTTTTAATTTTCTCCTTCTATAATAACTTTTAAAGCCTCATCTTGGATGATACAGTAGCCTGAAAGGGAATGTTAAATTCACTGTTCATGGCATTCTTATGCATAAGCTTTTCACAAGATATGAGGATGGTCTAAGAGTAGTACATTCTCGATTCGACCACTGATATTTTGCTCTCACATTGAAGGCTAAACACCCAAAACTCTAGAAAAGGGTCTGGCCCAATTTTCCATAATATTAATGTAAAATCTAAATCTACCTAGACTTGGGATGATGTAGGTTTCCCCTCAGGGGATCTCTGAGGTGTAAAACCGATGGCCTGGGTGTAATGCCCACAAGTGTGACTATCAGAACTCTATAGGGAACTAGGGCTGCAGTGTGGTAGGCTTCCTAAGAGGAGCCTCCATTGGGAGGGGCACTAGAGCAGTAATGGCCACAGAACTTATAATTCTGTGGAACAGGAGAGGCATGTTGTCCTTTCTCTCAGCCTGGTTTCTCGCATCGTCTCTGGGCTATGAAAGCCTCTGCCAGACCACACTAGACAAATCAAGGGAAACAGTGGTTTGTGCATGAACAACTTCTCTGAGTAAAGGTCTGTATTTTTCTACCCATCTTACTGCACTCTACTATGGAGGCGAGCAAGCATGATAAATCAGAAAAAGGATAGAGACATAGCATGATGCTACACTACATGTCTATAACTCACCCTCAGTTTACCTGACTGTAAGGAAGATATGAGGACTTGGAGATGAAATCTAAAAATAACTTCTTGTTATATAACCAAGATATCCTGAACCCTTACTTGCTTGGCTGAATGAATGAGCCCTGACCTACTCACACCGAAAGGTGGTCACATTCCTGACAAATACACTCCCTAAGCCCTCCACATCTTCTCTTTCAGTATTTCTCTATAAGTCACCAAGAGGATTATTATGTGAGCTCAAGAATCAGTGTGGTAGGGTGCCTGGGTGGCTCAGTGGGTTAAAGCTTCTGCCTTCAGCTCAGGTCATGATCTCAGGGTCCTGGGATCGAGGCCTGCATCGGGCTCTCTGCTCAGCAGGGAGCCTGCTTCCTCCTCTCTCTCTGCCTGCCTCTCTGCCTACTTGTGATCTCTCTCTCTGTCAAATAAATAAATAAAATCTTAAAAAAAAGATCAGTGTGGTAGCCTCTGGTCTTCCCTTCTCACAATTGGTGTCACTAAACATACATACCCTGCTGCTTCTAGATGCTTTTAACATGTGATCTGCTAGGCTTCCCACCACCCTGCACAAGGCCGCGTTTCCCCTGTGAAGCAGTAGTGGATCAGTTCACCCTGCCCACTGATGCCCTACATCCTTGTCAGGCAGACATGCTAAGTGGTCCTTTCAGAGTAGGGAGAGTTAGCTTGCACCTCTGCCTTATGCTCTTTTGGGGAAGGAGAAAGCTATTTTTTCTCCATGTAAAGCTCTTTCAGTATGCTTAGAACAATTCTGTCTGCCTCTTTTAGAAGAGTTGGCAAAGCAAGACTACTTAGGCCCCAGTGTGTGGAAGTGTTGAGTAGGACGGATCTTTCCACACAACATACAGAAAAGCTGACACGACCCCTCTCCAACCCTAACCCCCCCAACCCTAATCCACCCCCAGTGTGAAGAGGTCCAGGCTGATGTAAGGCCCAGGACCCTGTTCCACCTGGAAACATTGTTTTCACTCATTCTCCTTTTTTATCCTATACTTTTAGTTATTTATCTCCCTGCCATAAATATAGTTGTAAAATGGGAGGATTCTGTGAGAGATAAAGACATTGCATGAAATGAGAACCCCCAAATTTAACTTTGCCAGGAGGAGGCAGTGGGCAGACACAAGACACTTCGAAGATTTCCTTAAAAGGTTTTGTTGTCCTTGGATGCTGTGAGCCAGTTGATGAAGCTGAAATATCATCTGTCAAGACCTAGAAGGTTAGGGGAAAGGGAATGAAATTCCATTTCTTTGACTTCAGTATCAGACCATTGTGCTCTTAACATCCTATGTGAAGTCTCTTCCTGGGACAGTAGAAGAGATTAATATTCATTTCATCTGTTGATTCAGGTGGTACAGGGGCTAGCTAGTATGACCTACGAAAGATCGACCAGAAGTTTTAGGGTCATGAAGATTAATCCTGTACCTAAATTTGTATTGCAAGGCTTAAAGTTCACATGAGACTGCATAAGTAAAACCACTCTTGTCCTCTTGTTTCTGTTTTACCTATAAATATCTAGCTTTTCAAATGCTCTTTGGGCCAGTTTTAACATCTTATAGTTCCTCTGATGACTTAGCTAATTAAAATAAAATCATTGATGTGTACATTTTGCATTTGCCTGAGGGTCCTGATTTTATCATTTTTGAATGCTAGTCATCAACAAGAGTTAAGAGATTTACAGATTTATTTGAGAGATGGTTTGGGGTTTTGTTAAAGACTGAGAAGTTTATTATAAGGAGAAACAGATGCAGAGAAAACTGAAGGAATTTAGAATTAAGAGAAAAGAGGCTTAAAAGAGTTAAAAGGAGGAAAGTGGCTTTCCCGAAATTGAGCTCCCTTTCTCTGGATTTGAGCTAGCCTTCCCTCCATCATTCCCATTCTAGAATCAAGCCCACTTGGTCCATAATGGGAGTTTCTGGTTCTTCAGCTTTGAAAGACCCCTTTGCTTGTACCAGTGGCTAGAACTAGGGGCCTGTTAGGCAAGAGTGCCTCAGGAGGAGGCAGTGGGCAGACATAGACATCTGGAAGATTTCCTCACAAGGCTTTGTTGTCCTCGGTGTGGGAGTGGGGGGAAACCACAGAACTCAGATTCTTTCACTGTGCATTTTTCTAACATGGAAGTGTTAGCAAGCTCCAGGCTCCCAATTTCACACTTCAGATCAACTGTAAGAAACAAATCGAATAGTAATAAAATATAAATATTTAAAGAAAGTTGGCTTGTAAATATGAGACAGACCAGGCAGTCTGTAAACTCCACTCATAGATAATCCTTTTCTCCTTCAGTACCTCTGCACCTGGCATACCTGTCAGACAAAAATAAGTCCTCAGCTGTTTGAGGTATCTAAAAGATAATTTGGGGGGAGGAATTGAGGTGGGAGGAAACATTTTCTAAAATTTGAGAGCTGTAAGCAAATGTTTGGGGCTATAAAGGCTTTCACAAGAGAGGTTCAGATGTGGAGGTGGGTATGACAGAACAGCTAGAAGTCACAGAGGCCTATCTACATGCCAGGCCTGTGCTGAGGTTTTTATAAACATGACTTATTTAGATGCCCATTTAGTAGGCAAGGGCGATTTCTACCGTGACTTCATAGAGGAAGACATTAAGGCTGAAGGAGGATGTGGGTAGGGTCTTACAGTTAGAAGATGGCAGACTTGAGACTGTAACCCGGAAAGAAGCCAAACTAGCTGTGGTAGAAAATATGGTTTAAATATTCAAGAGGCTCAGAGTAAAAGAAGTACCCCCCTTTTTTTTCAGTTTTTATTTATTTATTTGTCAGAGAGAGAGAGAGAGAGAGAGAGAGCGCACAGGCAGGGGGATGGTAGGCAGAGGGAGAAGTGGGCTCCCCGCGGAGCAAGGGGCCAGATTTGGGACTTGATCCCTGAGCTGAAGGCAGACAGTCAACCAACTGAGCCACCCAGTCATCCGAGGAAGGGCATTTCTTGATGGCAATTCACTTCTCCAGATTTGGGGGATTTTCTGAATCTAAATTATGTTATGCTTCCAGGCCTCATCTATCCTTCTCAGCCAAGTTGCTTCCATTGCCACGAGCTCATTGGTAACTTGTCCAGTGCATGAATTCTTCTGGTCACTAACGCCTAATTCTCTAGAGCACTATGCCTGGGGAGGGAGGGAGGAAAGGCCCCTGAAACTGGCGCAGTTAGACCCCTTCATGTTTCTCTATACTTTCCCAGAGTCAGAGTGCTGAGGGCTTTCCTCCCTGTAGAAGGGACCAGCGTGACTCTGAATTGGCAGAGTTGGCTGTCTACTTGGAAAGGATCTTGCTGTCTCCCTCTCCTTCAGCCCCAGGGTCCAGTCCACCAGCAAGTCCTCACAGGGCCACCTCTAAAATGTATTCATTCAAAATAGTCCAATCCTTCTGTATCACCTGCTACGCCCTCATATAACCAGTATCACTTCCAGCCTCTATGTCCATAGCACCCTAATGGCATCCACTTTACCTACTACCAGTTCCTTCCCCACAATACTTGAAACGAGATCTAAACCCTTCATTGGCTCTTCACTACATTTATAAAAAACTCCACTTACCTGACAGGGGGCTACAAGGTGCTGCATAATTTGGTTCCTGCCCACCTCCCCAACCTCCCTTCTTGCCACTTTTCCATGCTTACTATTTCCAGGTATACTGACCTTCAAAAGTATTCCTTATTCCTGGCTTTCTGTCTCCTCAGAGTTCGTCCTTCCATGTGAACCTCTCTTTTCTCAGCTCCTACATGACTGCCATAATCCCTACTTCATTTCTCAGTTTAAATGCCGCCTCCATAGTGAGTCATGCCCATTCTCCCCACCCCAATTCCTTATCTTCCTCTCTGGTTCATTGCTTCATAGCACTTGTGAAAATGTGCTATATTTTTTTAAAAAAGATTTTATTTATTGATTTAGAGAGAGAGCACACAGGCGCCTAAGCAGGGTAGGGGGCGGTGCAGGAGCAGAGGGAGGGAGAGAATCTCAAGCAGACTCCACACTGAGTGCAGAGCCCGAGTTGGGAGTTGATCCCAGGATCCTGAGCTAAAATCAAGAGTTGGATGCTTAACTGCCTGAGCCACCCAGGAACCCCATGGAAATTTGCTGTTATTTTATTATTTTTTAATAATTTTTTAAAAGATTTTATTTATTTACCTGACAGAAAGAAGCACAGTTAGAGAGGGAACACAGCAGGAGGAGCGAGAGAGAGGGAGAAGCAGGCACGGGGCTCGATCCCTGGACTCCAGGACCCTGACCTGAAAAGGCAAGCACTTAACAACTGAGCCACCCAGGCAGCCCTGCTGTTATTTTAGTGGTTTGTTTTCTTGTTCTTTGGCTGCCCCACCCACTAAACAGTAAGCTCCATCAGAAAGTTCACCCTGGGATGTATGGACTGCTTGTGTTACCTAGCTCATGTTCTCCCCTCTTAATGCTGTGTGTAATAAGATGTTTTGAGTTACTAGGGACCCTAAGAATTAAAAAAATTATGGTGCCTCCCATAGATAATAAAAGTAAAAACTGCTAAAATTATAATGAAACTTGCCTATATTCTGAAATCAAATCAGCTTATTTGTAGATTTTTTGATCGCAAAATTTTGGAAAAAGCTGCTGAAATGGAACCTTTCTCATTTATTTTGGTGTCCTTGATTTGCTGGTAACCTAAGTCTATGTGTTGTCGGCCATTGGTTAAATATGATTGCCCTGGACCTGAAAGGGAAAAACAATTTCACATTTCACTATCAGAGCACAGGCTTGCATTATCATGTAAATCTTACTTAATAAATCTGTAATGGAACAGTGGTCACTGTTAGCATTACACCTCTTTTTCTACTATAAAAACAGTTACTCCTTTGGCCTCCTTTCATTCCTTCTCATCCTACACAGTCTGTCAGCTCCTTAGCTATTGACAAACTCTAACTTCTCATAAATTAACAGAAACAAAATATAATGGAAAGAAGTTGTGTGCTTATGTGTGTGAGTGGTTGGGGAGAAGGAGGCAGTTCTTTCAACAAACACATAAGTGCCCATAATATGCATAGATACTGTGCTAGGTGCCAACATCACATAAAATATGAGTGACTTGAATATTCTTGTACATTTTAGCATCTGTGTACAATTCCTTCCCTTCTCCTGAAACCAACTGTCCCAACTTCCCCTATTATCCCACCAATAATATTTTCCTTGGGCTCCTAAACTCAGTTTTATCTTCCCTTTATATGCTATCAGAACTTGTGATGGTTCTCTGTTGTAGCCCTCAACATAATTTAATTACATGTAATCATGTAGTCTGTCTTTCCTTTTAGATTATTAGCTCCATGGAGAATGTGTTCATAGCTATATCCCTAGCACCTAGAACAGCACACAGTAGCAGCTAGAAATAAATATTTGTTAGGTTGGAAAAGCAATAAATGAATGAATGAACAGTATATTCCTGACCTCAAGGTGCTTACAGTCAAATAGGAAAGAAAAAAACTATTTGCCATTCAACCTCATGAGGGCAGCAAGAAAGATGTGATGGGGGACAGTGGCAACATCACTTCTATGCTAATTGTGGTATCATTCAAGACTCCCCAAAGGAGGTGATGGAGAAATCATTAAGATTGAAGAATTGGGGCAGGGAAGGCATGGTCAGAGGAAACAGGGTGAACCAAAGGCCATGTGTCCACCTACTACACAGACAGTCGTACATAAGATGGTTGGCTTTAGGAGTATGGAGTTCATGAGAGGGTTCTAATAGTTTTGCTTACTGGTAATATTTTTTTTAAAGATTTTATTTTCTTTTAGTAATCTCTACACCCAGACTTATGGCCCTGAGATCAAGAGTCGCATGCTCTACTGACTGAGCTAGCCGTGTGCCCCATTACTGGTAGTACTGATAAAGGATATGCAGAGAGGTCCAAACGATGTCTTTTTTCTTAATGAACTCAGAAAGATCCTGACAGCTTACATTTAATGTTGTCTATAAATACATAATATGTTAATAACCTCTTGAAGAGTAGACAAAGAATAAACATTCACTTCTGACTGTGACTTTTCCCTTTTTGTCCCCTTTTTGGGGAAAGTCAAGACATGGCTTACTTCTGAGATAAACATCTCTAGAAATCCTCATCATCTGCTGAAAGCAGGTCTACAGTCATAACAAGTTCTTGGAATAACCCTGAGTGATATGAGTGTTTTGGAAACATCCAGAATAATGTGCTATGCATAGCCATAGTTATTTAAAAGGATATTTATAGTGATATGCCAGGTACTTGTTAGTTTTTGCAACAAACAACTTCAATCATCAGAATAACTCAATGAAGTCAGTACTGCTAGCATGTCATACAATAAAGAAACAGGCATAAAGAAATCAAGTGGCTTGCCCAAGGTCATTCAGAAAACAAATGGTGAAGCATGAACTCAGTCCAGAAAGTCTGTCTTCAGAGCCTACAATTGCAGCTTCCTCCCATTATGCTGTGGTTTCTCCTGAAAATTTAATGTCGCTTTTGAAGCCAAGACCCACACCCTGTACTTTTTCAGACATCTCATAGAATCCAGAAGTCAAAATTGGAAAGGTCCCAGAAGAGGTAGACAATCTGCTTACTGTCAGTACTACTGGAGAAGATAGTCTTAGAACAAAATCAGTATTTCTCAACACCATACATACTACGGGTGATATGCTAGATGATTTGAATATGCATGAGCAGACATTTCCATTTTCATAACTATGTGTATTTAAAATATGTATCAATTAGACATTATGCTAATATGCATTATGCTAATAAGATAATTTGTGTAATTATCTAATTTTTTAATTTTGAGAAATATAAAAAATATGGAAGTGGGCAAATGCTATTATAATAATAGCTTATATAGCCATGAAAGTTGTTGATATTTTATTTACTTACTGGTTTATTCATTCAACAGATATTTACAGAGCACCTAATAGAGGTCAGGGGCTATTCAAAAACAGATGAGCAAACAAAAAAATCCCTGCCCTTTCATAGCTTACATTCTAGTGGAGAGAAACAGATAATAAAAAATGCAGAAGCACAAATAAATAGTATAGTATATTAGAAGATGACAAATACTGTGGAAAATAGAGCATGATTAGAGAGGAGGTGGCAATGGAGAGAAGGAATGAAATTTTAAAATTATTTTAAAAATTACAAATGAAGTTAGAGTCTCTTTCAGCCTCCTGAAATGTACGATTTTGCTTTAAGTTCCTTTCTCTGAGGACACCTTTTTATCATGCTTATTTTTATTCACAGTCTAGTGAAGGCAGAGACAAATTTCATTTTAAAATAATGAAGTAGATAAAATAAATAGTAAATAATTATTTTTAATAACTATTAAAAAATAATGATAACAGTACTTCATGGATATGGCAAAAGGTGGGAGAGCATTTGAATGACTAAATTATTCAAACACCAAACTCTGTTTTCTCCCCAGTTGATCCTGCCTATGTTGATAGGAGGAGAGAAAACTGGAATGGGTCATCCCAACCAAGTCAGCTCTTGTCATGAAAGATGAAATGCTCCCTATGAGGCTGGTGGGGAATGTTCTGTCACCTGGACATGCCTGAGCTTCTACAACCTGCAGCCTTCCTTTCTGCTTACATGACCATCTCTGTGGAGACAGCAGAAGGTGAAATACAGAGAAGAACACACACACACACACACACACACACACACAAAGTAAGACAACCCATTTCCTGTTGTGTGACTACACTTATATGATGCTCATGTGGAAGTGTGTGCAGGCTGTGCTTGCTTAGTCTCTGGTGGGAGGCAGGAAGCACCAGCTGCACAGAGCAGGATGCAGGCTTCCCTCAGGAGAGGACCAAGAGGTAAGGCCAAGGGTGGTAGTGAGGATGACTGCAGCCCTTTCCTTGACCACCTAATTACCTTCCAGGTAGTTTTGTAGGAATAAGGTCCTGGCATCAAGAGTGACCCCATCGAGGAAAAAAGAAATCTTGCATTTTAATATTAATTACTTAAGAACAAGCAACAAATGATCATAGCTACCATTTATTGAACAGTTACTATGTACTAGACACTGTGTTAATGCTCTACATATATCATTCTGTTCAGTTCTCACAATGAATCCAAGAGATTCTATGATTATTTCCAAAAATATTGGTTCAGCAACATTAATTATTGTGTCAAGTCGTTAGCTAGATACAGAAATGGATCCCAGGCTGTCTGACTGTGAAAATCACATTCACCCTATTTGCACTTATAAATAACCCAATGGATTAAGAACAAAGGGTATCTCTATTCCGCGGAGGAGTGGCAGAAAACTGTAATGATTAGGTGGGGAGCAAATGTTAGTATTAGAAGGGTCAGAGTTTTGTTGTGGTCTTGTCATTAATTAGCTGTGTGAATTTGGGAAATTTATCTAAGTCCTTTAAGACTTAGAATATCCTCAACTGTTCCATTTTAGAAAATCTTTATTCTTTCAGGATCTCTCTGTCTTTGCCATCATCATTACCAACACATCGATCATGTATTGTTTTCTTACCTTAAGTTTTTGGCTTGTCTGAATTTGCCATGCTATTTCCTTGACCCCTTGAATTAAGAGGCAGCTACAGTGTACTACTACTGCTACTACTACTAGTAGTAAACATTTACTTGCATGCTTAGTACATGCCAAGTGCTATTAATGCATTATTTCATTTACTCTTTACAACTACTTCATGAGGTAAATACTTGTGTCATCTATAGTTAGAACAAAACTCACAAAGAACTCGGAACACTGTTGATTTCACTTTCTTTTTTCTGCCTACTACCCTGACTACCAGCTGGCTTGGGAACTCCAAAAGGGCATCCATAAGAATGCTGTCCATGAAAATGGCTTAGAATTTCCTGCAGGAAATTTAACATTCCAGGAGTTTGACATTACAGAGTCTTGGAACTATCCACCAACTGGTTGGTGTTCATGAGAACTATGTGGTTGCTCAAGAAATTTCTGTTCCCTCTGTTCCAACTTCCTTTTCCACAGAGGAGTGCCAAATACCTTCAAGTTCTATTCAGAGAGAGAACTGGAAGAACAGAACAAGTGGGCTCACCTGAGAAGAACAAGCAGAGAGGGGCGCTAAGGAATCAGACTCTTTATTGCAGTCCAGCCACTTACTTTGCTTTTTAACAACCTTGAGTGACATTGAGTAAAAGGTACTATCAAGGACAAACATATTTGGAGTAATTATGATCTCTGAGTACACGATATGATTTTCTCCGTTTATTGTTATTTTTTTCTGAAGGCAAATTTTAATACATTTTGTTGGAAGACCATAGTAAGTGCAGAAAATAGCTGTTATTTTGTTTGTTTCAGTCTTGATTTCAACTACATTTAAATTATTCTCTTCCTGTGCCTATACGCGCTTGCCCCATTTTTAAAGACCCAGAGTCCAGGTAGGAGAGACCAAGAGCATCCCAGAGGGCAGCAGCACAAATTCACCCCGGCCCAGCCCCTGCAGCTCATTTCACCCATCTCCCCTCCCCCTTAGACTGGTGGCTCAGGATTGGTCGTTGCCATGACAACCAGCAGCTGCCGGGACAGGCAGCCTCTACCGCAGCAGGGGTGGGACTTTGGGGGAGGGGCAGGAGAGGAGGAGCCAGAGGAGGTGTCTGCTGCAAGTTCCTGGCTGCTTCGGAGCTCACCCCATCCTCCGAGAGGGAGGAGGCCAAGTCGTGATGCCGCTGCTCCTGCCGCCTCGAGCGCTGATGCTCTAGTGAGGCTGGAAGGGTGGTTCCTTTTCGCACCATCGCCAACCAGAGAGTGAGGAAACAGAATCCAGCAGCGGCTGCTGATGTTGGGCTCGGAGGCCGCATCCGATTTGGTCACAAGGAAAATGGATTCAGTTTGCATCTTTCCCTCCTTTCAACAGCTTCTCCGGGTCTCAGCATGGTAAGTAGGAAACTATGGGGCTATCTTCCTGGTTTGGCTGCCTGTTAAAGGACCTCTGTGTACATTTGTGGCCAGCAGTTGAACAATGACTCCCTCGGAGTACTAGAGGAATATGTAGAGACAGAGATAGGGATGGAGAGAGGAAGATTGCCAGGAAGAGAGAAGTAAGAAAGGATCCGCTGTGTTTAAAAAAAAAAAAAAATGGTGTTCTGATTTTATCCTCAACTGGCTCAGCATGTAGACTGAGCCACTTGGGTTCCTTTCCTTCCAAGCTTAGCAGCAGAATAAGGGGGTGGAAAAAGCTAACAAGAAATGGGTGTTATTAAAAGGACTCATTTAATTTGCAGCTCTCACATACAGGGTTGGGCCTTCCTCAAAAACCCGTTTGGTACCTCTGAAGCTGCCTGGCCTAATTATGAGGTGATTTTGCTTATTTCCTTCATCGCTAAGAAAACGTGGCCTCAGAATTTAATATTATATTTCATATTGTGATGTACTCTTGTTGAGAAAACATTTGCTGGGTAGAGTTTGATTTTTTTAGTAGGTAGATGTGATTGTGAACATGTAAATGTATATATCCTAGGGATATGCATATCATATATACACATGTTTCTTAGCATAAGTAGTACATTTATGAAACATATTTATATGCATACTGTGCTTTGCAATCATATTTATGGGTTATAAATGCCCTTGCATGCTTGGAGGTAATTGCATATTTTTGAAGCTGTGCTTCTGGTTTGTATTATTCATTGGCTTCTTTGGATTAATGTGAGATTTTTTCTTGTTATTGTCCCTTAGTTTCGTTGTGACCAATTAGGACAGATGCCTATCATTTAATCTGTATCTTAGCAGTAGATGCGAATTCATAGCCTGCCTCTTTTCTTCATTTTTAATTGGTTTAGTGGGGGGTGACTTGAGAGCCCTGAATTTACAATGATGGGAAAGGGAGGTGGCTTGAGGTATTATTTCATGTCCAACATCTTGCCAAGCGATTGTTGAAACAAATCAGTTTTCTCAAAATTCTACTCCATCCCTTTCATGTTTGTGCCTTGTGTCCCAGGAAGCACACATGAGCTGGAAGGTGAAATACATTCATTTTATTTGATAGTGGTGCTTGCTATCTGGTCTTCATTCCTTCAGTATCCAGGCACCATTTTACAGTTCTCTCAAATGTTGTGTTATGGGTCACTTCTTTAGGTGGTTAAGTAGGAATGTAGGATCATTTTGAAAATCTAGATGTTCCCAAATAACCTAGCTGTTTCCAAATTAGGCTGCTTATACAATGAAACGAAACAAGAGAATGAGCAAAGCTTAGCAAGAGAATGTATGGCAGGTAGCTGGAAATGAGGGGCTGTTGTAGTTTACAAATGCTTACTAGGATCTGCTTGACCTTTTATTATGTCAAGGATTTAAGGCAGCTCAGGAGACTAAACATGCCTGTGATGAGTAGGGTCCAGGACTCCATTACTACCCAGGAGAATGGATTTCATTGAATTAAAGCCAGAAAAATCCTTGCAGGTAAAAGTGTATTACATTCATCATATGGACTAGTTTTATCCATCGATCTCTTCTCAAACAATATCACTGTCAGTGCAAACATTTTTTTACAATGTGAAGTAACATTTTTTTATCTTAATCTTGCATTTTATTTTATACACTGCCCCTTCTTCATTTAAAATTTTTACATGTATTTAAATGAAGTTTATAGTTTTAATTTCTCAGAATAAATGTTCCATTGGTTTATATATAGGAAGACTTAATGGGAAGCAAGGGTTTAATATGCTCACAGCATATTGTATATTATATAGATTCATAACTCTGTAAAGTCATGCTATCGTGTTCCTAATTATAAGTAATAAAGTAGAGCAAGGAAAGAAGTACTGGGCGTATATGTCACATAAAATTGTTATAACACACTGCATCCTAAATCTTTTAAATGATAACTTTCAAAAATTAAAATTTCGGGTATATCTATAATAAGCTTTAAAAAATAAAGGCACATTTAGTTGACCTTTTTCATGCAATGAAAACAGCTACCTTGGGTCTTTGTTTTATTTCCTTTGTGTTGAGTTTTCACTGGGTTGTGGTTTTATAGGTAAAGTTGGTACAGTTTAGTCAGAGACCAACGACTGTAGGCTGTCGGCACAGAACTATCAGTCATAGCATGTTTTACCTACGTGGTCAGACCCTGAGTGGACTCTTAGACCTAGTTTTTGATCCCACAGCTTGAGACAATTATATGGCCTTTACTGAGAGGCCACACAAAAGTGAACTGTGTTTAAAGGACTACAAGTTTTATTCTCGAACAAAGGATAAGGAAACTAGGATTATTTCATTAGGAGAAGAGAAAATTGAGAGATGACAATCATTTGCTTCAGAAGAGCTGGGGTAGTTTGGAGACTAAAATATAGTCAATGAGCTTCAACTTAATTGGGAAGAATGAAGATTAGAAATACAGAATGTGGAACTTCCTGATAGCAAAGTGGATTTGTCAACTGGGCAACCGGATAAAGCAGTGAATTCATCTTCCATCAAAACCTCTAAAAGTATATCGTAGACATGCATTTATTTTGAATGGCATAGACTAAATTCTTTCTCAAGAACTTCTCTGGCTTTTTCTAGTGTAAACTGTCCATTTTAGAGGGTGCTTTAGCTGTTTGATATCTGGGACTTCTAGATCTTTAACAGTAAGACTCCATTTTGCAATGGGTTTCTAAATTACAAAATGTAGATGTTTTTAAAGAAGTTGATTGACTGTCTGCTTGGAAAATACTATATTTTACCTTGTCAGGTTGCAGGGAACTGAATGAACACTGGCTTCTTCATAAGAGTCCTTTTTCAGCGACTTTGTGGAATGTGATGTTTAACAGCCATATTAAAATTGTTTCCTTTTGTATGGCTACTTTTGAAAACTAAAATGGAGTTGAGTGGGGTCTAGATACAAAATAATTCAAGAGCCATGAAGGTGATGTCAGAAAGAACAAAGTATAAGAAAGATACTTGCAGGTTGTTTAAATGTATTGTTTAGCAATATTCAAATTTAATTAATTCCTGATTTCTCAAACACTGTCCTGGAAATACCATTCTTGTTGAATTATTAAATATTTTGGCTGGCATTTGAACTTTAGTGAAACTTGTTTTAATTGGAGTAAAACATACATTATCTAATTCCTCACTTTGTGATAGGAGGTTGCTTATTTTTTCAAGTGACCTCAGAACATATTTCAGTTTGATGTACATGCTTCTACTCTCTCATCAGGATGACTTAGAGAAAATCTCTGAAAAGACAAAATCATTTTCTGAATTTCTCATAGGTTCATAAAATGATTAATTCTTTGTTTTCCATGATGGTAACCTAAAATAAAACCAAATTTATCATGGAGGTTTCAACGTAACTCAACAATCAGTTTTTTTTCTGAAATAAATAAACCAGATTTATACTTGAGTGTTACTGTAAGAGGTTAGTTAAAATTCCTCCTATTTGTATATCCCACATATTAGTCTATTGATTAAAAATGTGTTTTTATGTGAGAGCAATCAATCATATAATCAAACTATTTGTAGAGCTCTTATATGACTAGAACAATTTGCATATCCTAGCAACATAGAATTTCCTTGGGGTATATAAGACATACAGATGTGAAAATAATATAGTTGTAGTAAGTACCACCATTACACCTTATATTATTAATATAATCTTTTGTAGTTCTCAAAATCATTTTACATTCTTTGTTTTTCATCTAATATTCCCCCAAATTCTATTCTGCCAGTAAAACTGTGTCATCATAACTATTTTAAATCAGTGGAAATAGGCTCAGAGAAGTTAGACTTGCCTAAGTTTGGGTTTGTTAAACGGTCTAATTGGACCTGGATTCCAAATCCCATGAGCCCAAATCTGCCATGTTAGGACATTTAACATAATATCTTGCTAATTAGAATTTTAAAATATCAAATAGTAAATCTGCATTAAATGTAGCTCATTTTATTTGAATGTTTTTTAATATGTCAGGTATCATGATTTGCTCTTTGATCACATTGAATTGCTAAATAGACTAAATGTATGTTTAGGGTATCAACCTTCATGCCCTTCCTGGACCCACCCCACCCCCAACCCAGCCCAAAAATGGTGCACCCAAAAATTTTGGAGAAAAGCTGGGATTCTTAATATTTTAGAAAAACATAGAAGCATTTGTCTAGTAAATATCAGAACCTTGTTGGATTCATGGGTCTTTATTTTTAATAACATCCAGTTTAGGAGGTAAGAGTTTTTTCTGCTTAGAACCAAATTAAGATTCCTATAGATCCTGGACCTTGAAAAAAATGCAGCTGTGCCTCTTACTTATATGTCCTAAGTATCTTTTCACCTACATGGTCTTAAAATTAAAAATGATATTAAATCATTAAATAGTATATATCAGGGGGTGCCTGGATGGTTTAGTCAGTTGAACATCTACCTTTTGGTTTCTGCTTAGGTCCTGATCTCAGGGTCATGAAATCAAGCCCCCTGTCAGGCTCTGTGCTTACTGAGGAATTTACTTCTCTCCCTCTCTTTTTGCTCACCTCCCTCCCCCTGCACTTGTGTGGCCCCTACTCACTCTAAAAATAAATAAATAAATCTATAAAAATAAAGTATACATCAGTTCAGCAACTTTCTAATATTTTCCCTAGACAAATACTTTTACACTTTTCTGAAATTTCAAAAGTTTAATACTTTTCTCCAAAAAGAAATACGTGTGTGTGTGTGTGTGTGTGTGTATTTGTTGTCTTCCTTTTTTTGCTAATGCCCTAGGCATCTATTTTGTGTCTGACTATTTGGCAATTCAGCGCTGGCCGAAGAGCAAATTAAACCATCTGAACTATCATTCCACATTTGGGAAGTGTCCTTTAAAATTAATTAGCTTGCAGGAAAGTGAGATCCGTCACACTAAAGACATTCTGCTTTAAATCAATATTCACCAATACAATTAAATTTTATCTTTTAAAGGCTTTTTTTCACAAAATAAATCATAAGAATGATTTAATATCATTTTTAATTTTAAAAAAACTTCATTGTGAGAAACAAACAAAAAAAGGTTATACAGAAATATATAAAAAGAAAAGAAAAAAAATTAAAAAGGAGATCACCCGTGAGCCTACCATCAAGAAGTAATTACTGTTAGCATTTTGGAAAGTTTCCCTCTAGATTTTTTTTTTTTACAGTGAATATAAACACAGTCAGACATACAATTTCATTAATGGGAGCATACTCTAAGCATTGTTTGTAGTTCTTTTATATGAGGTGACTGTCTTTCCATGTCAACAAAATATGTCTCTACTGAATTTTTAATCTCTGTGCATTTTTTCCGGATGATTCAAGACTTTTTTCCCCCTCTTGGGGGTCTTTATACTTTGTTTTAAATACTTGTCATGGTATAGGTAGATCCTGTTTGATTTATAGCAGCTGTGAGTCAAGCATTATTTTCAGGAAATCTGAGATCTGTTACCCTGACCTGCCACTGCTTCTCACAATGGGTATTAAATTAACCTTGGCTATCTCTTGTCTGCTCATAATGAGTAAGTTTTAAACCCAAGTCAATGAAGTCCTTGTCTGAATCACTAGAAATGTCACCAGATGCATGCATAAGCACACAAACAAGCAAACAAACAAACAAACAAATAAAACCAAAAATAAATTTCTTTCAGATTTTTGTCGTTTTTCCTCAGTGAGGTAGTGACATCCTACAGTCTTAACCATCCTACAGTCTTAACCTCTGTGTCCAAGTCAAATCCTCTATGAAAGCATATTTATTTATCTTATATTTATTTATTCGTTCATTCATTTTTTAGAGAGAGAACGAGCACACAAGGGGAGAGGCAAATGGAAAAGGAGAGAGAATCACAAGCAGATTCCACAATGAGTGAGCAGCTCAAGGTGGGGCTCTGTCTCACAACTCCTCCCCAGCTCACACACCTTGGCAGTCTCTCTCAAAAAAATAAAATAAAATGAAAGGCCAGTCATCTGACTTTTCCCCTTTTAAAATATGAATGGCTGTAATCTCCTTATATTTTAAGTTTGAGTTTTAAATATAACTCTTTGGAGAGGTTTCCTTAATTATATCTCCACTGTTATCCTCTGCACCCTGTGGGTTTCCTTCATAGCATTTATCAAAGTTGTAATTATAGAGCTATTTATTTGCTTACTTGATTTTCCTCACCCTTTAGTAGATTGTAAGCTCTATGAGGGTAGAAAATGAAACCACTAATGACAAATCTCATGGCAAAACATATGTGCTTGATAAATGTTGGTTGACTGACTGGATGGATAGATTGGATGGTCTTCTGCAGGACCTCTGCCCTAAGACTGTGTGATAGCTTTCCACTGGTAGTTTTTTGGACTGTGATTATTCATCCTTTTATTTTGGCTGTAAAAACAAAGTAGATTGTAGTCATATCTGTGACGTTCTCAGGATTCTAAGATTTCGATAAAGGGAAATCAAATTCTTAAAGGCAATAAATCACAACACTTTAAAAATCCATAATTAAGACTTGTTCACTATGTGCTGGGACACAAGAAAAGCAGGGAACATTTCTGTGGCTCCTTTTATTCCTTTTCAAAACTAAATTGCAAGTCAGAAATAATGATACCACCAGTAAGGAAATACCTTTGGATTCACAGAATTTCTTAAAATAAATTAGTAATTTAATTATTATTAGCATCAGATTACATGATCCACACTCAGTTATTTTGCTTTCTGGAAATCCACTCCAGTAAATTCACTAATCATAAATAAATCATTCCTTCATATCTGTATCCAGAAATTAAGAATAAACAGAAATGGAAGTCCTAATTTACTCAAAAGATAGATTAAGATGCATCTTGCTTTCATGAAAGTTCTGTAACTTAGTATGAGGTAGAATTAGTATGAGGTAGAAGTCTTTGTTCCCTTTCTTTGTTTGAATCTAAATCAAGATTGTTTACTGCAATGCTTGAAATTCTGGAATCTAACTGCAGCAAAAATGTACATAGAAAACCAAGGCTGACTAAGTTTAGTTGACACTATTTGGTCAGAAAACAATTCACTGGTTATTTTCAAGAAGGAAATTTGCTGAGATCATTGGGAGTCTAAAAAAGCCTTGTGATCATGTGCTCAAGAAAAAGGGGTGATATTTTCCTCATGGCTTCTGTCCCAAACTGGAAGTATTCCCCCAGAAAATGCTTCCAGTATAATGACAATGAAAATGTAAATCAAGCAAATGTTTCTTTTTTAAAAAATATTTTATTTATTTGACAGAGAGAGAGAGAGATCACAAGTAGGCAGAGAGGCAGGCAGAGAGAGGAGGAAGCAGGCTCCCTGCTGAGCAGAGAGCCCAATGTGGGCCTCGATCCTAGGACCCCAAGATTGTGACCTGAGCCAAAGGCAGAGGCCCCAACCCACTGAGCCACCCAGGCACCCCAAGCAAATGTCTCTTACCCACATTCCTTATCTGGTCCTTTCTTGTGCAGCATTTCATGGAGAGAGGTACCTTCCAAAAATAAGCTGAGTTCAAGCTCTGTGGTCATTGCTGATCTATATTATGTCCCATACAGTATTCTTAGGTCAGATGTATCTACTTTAATTGTTTTTTCCAGAAAAAAAGTCCCCCCTTTTTTTAAATGCAAGTATGCTGATGAAAAAACTAGTCAGAATACTTTAAATAAATACCATTCTGTAAAATCCATGATAGAGTGCTCTTCTACCAGTGAGCCATTAAAAGAATAGCAAGACAATTGACAATAATTTTTTATACGATCCCCCATCCTGTAGGGGGTACAAAAAAATCAACACTGAATTCTCATGAGAATTCTTGAAATTCTGCTAATTGGCACTGATTAGACAGAGAGAAGGATCTAGGTGTTTTGAAGATATTATAGGTCCGAAATTTGCTTTCTTACGTATTTGCTAGCTAATTCCAATTATGAAAATGTGGACTCTGGAAATACTGGGGTTTCTCCATCATCTGCTGTGCTCTGGTTTCCTAGACCCAGAGGAAAGAATTATTCCCACTCCACTGGTTCAGTCTCTTGTCTCCTACATCTGTTAAGGAGGAATTTAAGTGGCTTAGTTACTTAGTTAACCATAAAATGAAATTTATATTTTAAAAAATATATGATTTCAATTTCTTAAGGAAAACATTTGAATTATGATATATTTTTATTTTTAAAACACTTCATTGACGGAAAGCATCTATAAAGTGTAGAATTTAAGGTGTTTGGCCAGATACCTAAAACATCAGCAATCATTAAAAATAAACGCTACCTTTTAAAAAATAAAGGAACAAGGAACTCCTTACCCTCGTTTTACACAGAAGGAACATTTTAGTTACCTTGCTCTCTTCTTAGCTAGATTGTGCACATTAGGGGACCCACAGGGTGCAGTGCTACCCTCTGAAACAAGAGAAAGGAAAATAGCATGGTATCAGGGAAATTGATTCTTCCACCATCGTGTGACCATTAGGTTTTTATCCCTATAAATTTAAAGGAGCCCAATCTCTACATGCATGCTTAAACATGCCTGATTCATACCGATGCTTTTGTTTGGACAAGTTTGCACATACTGTCCAATCTCTTTTAACTGTAATATATGATTTTATATTTTTCTTCTTTCTCTTTATTTACACTTTTTGAAATCAGATGTAAATGGCTCTGCCAAAGTCCCTGGAAGGTAATAAAGAGGCAGGATTCATATTGCTCGTCATTCACTGGTCATTTGCTTACTGAACTTTAACATTTGTATAGTTGGAAAACATTAACTATCTAAATTTATTTTATGTAATCATCTTGCTTTGAAAAATCGATCTTTGGCTGTGTAGTTAACTGTAATCTAAGCAGGATTGATCTGTTTTTAGTTCATTTGGTGCCATTCCTTACCCCGTTCTTGATGTCCTTAAATGCTGTTTGACTAACAAAAGGATCTTTATGACAGAGGGGAGCAGGTGAAAGAGTGGAAAAACGTTTTGTTCAGGAGATTGTCATTTTGCCAAGAAGCCCTCTCCGCTGAATCAAACTGAAAACATTTTCAGACTCGATGCTGACTCGTTTCTATTCTTTAGAATAGGGGACATCCATCGTTTAAAGTTTTCTTTATAATTCAAGTAAAAAAAGTTATTCCAATCGTGAATGAGATAACTCTGACCCTCTTAATAGCAAGATTATCTGACGTGCTCTGAGTATAACAAGTATGAAAAGGAGGAAACAGAACAACTTTTTCTAAGTCATCCACAAAAAGAAAAAGAGCTGTATTGAGTAACTATTCTGTATCTATTAGACTGTTTTCATCCATGTCCATTTTTGCAATTCTCACAACAGAAGCATTGTTCTTCCCACTTTGCCAGAGGAAAACGAAGCTTGAATAGGTTAAATTTCTTAGCCAAAGTCATTCAGTTAGTGAGTTTAGAGTTGAGATTGAAGTAAGATCCTCTGATTTTATAGCACAGTAGTTCAAAGCTGGAGGCTGTGGGGTGGACCCAGCTCAGGGAAGTGTTTGTAAACATGTAAAAGTGTTTGTAAACAACATCTATGCTTCCAGCACAGTGTTTTTAAAAATACACTTTTATTCCCTGATTTTATAATGCTGACATTTTTTTAAAAGCGCCTGAGTATCTGCCTCCTCTTAGAAAATAAGAAAGTCTGGGGGTGCCTGGCTGGCTGAGTCAGCTAAGTGGATGACTCTTGATTTTGGCCCAGGTCATGATCTCAGGGTCCTGGGATTAAGCCCTGTATGCGGCTGCATGCTCAGTGGGGAGTCTGCTTGAGGTTTTCTCTCCCCTTCCCTCTGCCTCTCTCTCTCTCTCAAATAAGTGAATAAATCTTAAAAAAAAAAAAAAAAAGAGAGAGAGCGAGAACATCTGGCATGACTAGGCCCACATCTCCTCATGACAAACACATCTGGACTTGAGTAGTGGGTATTCTTCCAGGTGGGTCTTGTGCTCTGTAGCGTGTGCTTCATTGCCCCCAACCCTGCCAAGCCTCCTTCCCCCTCATTTGATTCACTTTAACTCTGGCACTTGAGACAGTTGGGTTCTTAATTTCTGGCTAGCCTGTTTTCATTTCACTACACCATGTTATTTCCTAGTAAAACATGGTTTTTTGTTCTTCAGGGAAACATCCAGATTTCATTAGTACAGAAGTGGAAAATGAATGTAAAAAAAAGGACCCAGCAGATAAGCATTTGATCAAAATGAACTATCTTTGTGAACTTTAATGCTGTTGGTCTGGTTTGAGGGCAGTCACAATGACGCAATGATAATTTGCAACTTCAAGTGTTTCCTTTTATGTCCCATCAATTATTCATCTTTTTCATAATTAGTAAGCTAATGCATTTTTTTTCACAATATGCGTTTAAAACTTTATTTTACAAGTTACAAAGAACTTTTGATACTTCAAATTCTCACAAACATATAAGTAGAGAAGATATATATTATGTTACATTATATGATATTACATTATATGATTTGTAATCATTCTCAGAGTAGAGTTAATAGTGTCTACCTGTGCCTAGTTAACATCACCTAGTGATTAGTTGAAAACTAATGGAACTCAAATCCAGATTTGGAACTCAAATCCAGATTTCTTTACTTCAGAATTTTTTTTTTTTCTGTTAAGATCTGCCCCCAAACAACCAAATGATGCATCAGTCATATGAATCAGGGCCAAGGAATTATGACATGATCTGACCTGGCCTTAAGCCCTAACTCAGGTGCTAAGGTGACTTAAGGTCTTTTGGTTCTTCCTCCTAGGTTCTTCTTTTCACATATGATCTAGGTGTGTGTGTCTGTATCTGGAAACAACTAAATGAATCAAGAGCTTTGGACGGGGGTATGAATAAATAGTTCCCACGTGTGTATCACCATCATCATTATCATCATCATCATCACTAACACCACAAGAGCCTAAGTGAAGTTCCTCAAGATAGAGAGCATTCATAGATTCTGATAATTAGCCCTCATCCCTGTCCGAAAGGAGCTTAACGTTTTTACAAGGAAAAAGGGTCAAATTTAATAGAATGTTAGCACGTGTTAACACTTATACAGAATGTATAACTAGCCCCACCGTTTTACCAGCAGAAGTTTTCTCTGTTTTTCTGAAGTGACCACTATAGCTTCTAGCTAATAAGCCTGGACTGTGGATGCAATGCTGATGAGGGTGGTTTTGAATTAGTATTTAATCCTACCTTTCTCCTCCTAAGGTGTATCATTCATTTCATGAGCCAAATATAATAATGCTCCCATTAACAAACAAAGATTATTGAGGCATATCAATCCACCTTTTAGACTGAATTTGGGTTTAAAAATGTCTTAAAAATTACTTTCAAAACATATTTGACATTAATGTCAGTGGTTACTGTGTTGGTTTTTATTACTTTGCCTAGATGCCAAGCATTGCACTAAAGTCATTGCATACCCCGCACCAACATGCTTTGAAGAAAGTAATAGTTTTCCTATTTTATACAAAATGAAACTGAGGTTTACTGAGGTAAAACAGCATAATACTTTCTCCAGATTATCTACCTAGTGACTGATGGAAGCAAACTCTGAACTCAGAGTATGTCTAATTTACATCCCAAGTCGCTTTTGACTGATATGCTAATTAAATAATGAATTCCCTTTTGTAATGAAAATTTGTGCTCCTGAAAATTAAAGTAAGGGAAGAGAAAGGCAAATATATTTTTAATGTTATTGTTCTTATTAAATATTAATCCAGACCCAATTTTTGATAAGTAAAGAGTAGCAACACTGCAAAAATGTATATTCAAGAATAAAGTCCATATAACCAGTTTCCTCAGTGAAGAAAGAAAACTAGGGAGGGATGGAGTGAATCCCAGTCCTATTATAAACCATGTAGAGACTATTTGTAACTATTTGATCATGCATGAGTTGTGTGTATTTGTACAATATAATCTGGGGTTCTCTTTTTAGGGCAAAATTTTAAATAGGCATTAAGTGTATTTTAACAAAAGAAAATTATCTAGTTTTCCTTCCTACTTCTTTCAAGTTATAAAGGAGGAAGAAAACATTTTGTGCTGTGTTTTCCATAATTCTGTAAACTATGAACATTTTCTTTTTCTCTAAAGAGATTCAGAGAGCAGTTTTACAGGAATTTATCTCTTAAAAAATCCCCAAGTGCAAAGTAGACTGAGCAGCACAAATCCCAGAGCTTAATGCTCTGAACAATACGTTTTCTCTGCTTTTATAGTCCATGGTGCTAAAATTCATGCAATGTAAGACTTTTTTGTTTCAATTTTTGCTTATGGTGAAAATGTGGGAATTTTGACAAGAATAGGTTTGGGTGACAAAACACCGAAACCTTGACTTATCTGTCTCTGTATAGATCCCATATATATGAAAAAGTAACTGACCTATCCCAACTCTGGAATTCAGTGAGGCCCTTCAAACAGTATGTTGTAGAAAAAGGTTTAATTACATAGGACAATATGTAAGATACATCTTTTAAGTTAAAAGCTCAAAAAAATCAAAATTTGGAATTTGATCCCAGTTTTATGAAAAGAGAAAAAAATATGCAAACACACATACATATTTTTTTAAAAACTATCTGAGGTGACTCTGCAGGGCTTCTGGAGGGTGAAGGTTTGCTCTCACTTCATCAGAGGTTCCAAACTGGTGTCCACATACAACCACAGTGTTCTGGTGAGCCACAGAGAGAAGGGAATGGCTGAGAGAACAGGATACAGGCTCTCTACACAAAATACCCATTGGGTGTCCTCCTCCTAAAATTTTGAGAACAAAACATTGTTGCAAAATAGTTTGAAAACCCAGTGACATAATTGGTAAAGTTGATATTCTATGTGCCAAATATCTAATTTCTTTAAAAGCTAAATTTTTCAATTTTCACTTGGATATTCATCATTCTTATTTTCATAGTCTTGAGTGGTTTTAGTTCACAGTAGTTTAAGTAGACTCAGTATTAATAGGACAGAACTCCAAGCTTAATGCCATGCTATTCAGTCATGATTCATTTTTTTTTTAATGATTTTATTTATTTATTTGACAGAGAGAGATCACAAGTAGGCAAAGAGGCAGGCAGAGAGAGGAGGAAGCAGGCTCCGTGCTGAGCAGAGAGCCAGATGCAGGCCTCGATCCCAGGACCCTGAGATCATGACCTGAGCCGAAGGCAGAGGCTTCAACCCATTGAGCCACCCAGGTGTCCATGATTCATTCTTATTGGAAATCTTAAAGATTATTATAGTTTTTTTAAAAAAGATTTATTTGGTTATTTTAGGAAAAGAGACAGTGAGTGAGAGTGTTAGCTGGGTGATGGGCAGAAGGAGAAAGAGAATCCTCAAACAGACTACCCCCTGAGTACGATGCCCAATGCTGGGCTCCATCCCAGGACCCTGAGACCATGACCCAAGCCGAAATCAAGAGTGGGATGTTCAACTGACTGAGCCACCCCGGTGCCACTAGATTGCGTATTTCATTCATTCATTCATTTATTTATTTAAATTTTACTTATTTATTTGAGGGACAGCGAATGAGAGAGAGAATGAGAAGAGGGAGGGTTGGAAGGAGAAGCAGACTCCCCTCTGAGTAGGGAACCCAATGTAGGACTTGATCCTGGGACTCCAGGATCATGACCTGAGCTGAAGGCAGTTGCTTAACCAACTGAACCACCCAGGCACCTTTAGATTGTGTATTTTATTTTTTTATTTTATTTTATTTTATTTTTATTAAAGATTTTATTTATTTGACAGAGAGAAATACAGCCAGAGAGGGAACACAAGCAGGGGGAGTGAGAAAGGGAGAAGCAGGCTTCCCGCCGAGCAGGGAGCCCGATGTGGGACTCGATCCCGGGTCTCCTGGACCATAACCCGAGCCGAAGGCAGTCGCCCAACCAACTGAGCCACCCAGGCGCCCCTAGATTGTGTATTTTAATATTACTGTCCAGACCTAACTCAGGGATGAATCTTAAGGTAACTCAAATATCTTGTTTCTTCTGTGACTTACTAAAGGTTACCTGTTTATCTTCATGACATTATTTGATAAACCTGTTCAATTAAAAACTGGGAACATATTTGGATATTTTGAATTAAAATGGAACTTTAATATTTTCTTCAAAATGAATGCAAATGAGTGTTCTTTAGATTTGTGGCCCAGCTTTTAATACAAAGAAATATTAACTTTTTTGTTTTATTATTTTTTAAGATTTTATTTATTTATTTGACAGAGAGAAACACAGCTAGAGAGGGAACATAAGAAAGGGGAGTGAGAGAGGGAGAAGCAGGCTTCCCCCTGAGCAGGGAGCGATGCAGGGCTCAATTTCCGGACTCTGGGATCATGACCTGAGCTGAAGGCAGATGCTTAACGACTGAGCCACCCAGGCACCCCAAAGATATATTTACATTTAAAAATAATTTTGATACTTACAATGTATTTTCTCAGGTGTGTGTGTGGAGGAGTAGAGAGTAGGAAATCTACAAAGATGAGTAAGACTCATTAAAAGTGTAATAAAGCAGTAATCACTTAGACACTAAAATCATGCCAAGAGACCCAGCAACTTTATCAGAACATAAGAACGTTTGCAAATTGGGTATCAAACATGTGAACATCTAACCAAGAAAACTTGGTTAAGAATATCAATCAAGGAGCACAAATGAGGAAAGACAGTAAATTCACAAAGATTGGGTTTATGAACCTGGAAGTATGGCAGGGGCATTGTACTCTGTCTTTTCCTTGAAGCTAGAAAAGAATGTTACAGCCACAGGGAATCAAGCCACTACTGGCCTTTATCAGAGACTAATGCAGAATATGGATTTTCAAAATGAAGCAAAACAAAACCATATAAACCGGGCACTTTACAGGAAATATTTTCTTGTTGGACTCTGAATTCCAGCATATGTGAAGCTTTTTCACTTGCGATGTATTAGGAAAGAGAGTTTAAGACAAGTATGGAATGACCGTTAAGTCCTGAAGAGAAAGAGAAAATTAGGAATGGCTTTCTAAAGTTTTTTTGTTTTTTGTTTTTTTTTTCCTTTTTGAATATCTTTCCTGACAGTTCAGTCTAATGAGGCCATGTGCACAGTATTGGAAAACATGTTAGATACATTGATTCCAGTTATAGTCAAGGGACTCTTTTCATTATTTTTTTTTCTGTGTTTAAAGCATAAAAAGCATCCCAGAAAATGAGGAAAAGTATAAATCCAGAAGGGAAAGGTCATTGAGTATTTGATGGGAGTATTGATTCTGATTCGCCTGCCTTCGCTTTGGTGTTTTCCCTTTTTTGAGCTATGATTCCTCCAACCTCTGTATTAAATAATCTGTAAATTCTCTCCCTGTCTGTGCGTAGTCAAATGCCAGTGAGGCAGAAACATATAAAACCCTGGCAAATCTCTTAAACTTGTTATTTCCCTTTAAGCAAAAAGAAAGTCTTGGGCTAGATTACATGACTATTCTAGCTGGAAACCTAGAGGTATATGAATCTGTGGCTGCTCATGGTGTTTTCTGTCAGTCCTGTGTCATAATAAATGCTTCCAAAGATAATATAGCAATATTGGCTTTTGATCACTTTCCTCCTTCACTGTGTACAAGTGGATATGTGTGTGTGTGTGTGTGTGTGTGAGAGAGAGAGAGAGAAGAGAGATGTTGACATTCAATTCAGCAAACAACTTATTAAATCCATGCCATACAGTTTGAAAGACATATAATTTCATATGCTGCTGGACTAATTAGGCCAGTGCGTAAAGGTACTGTGCTTGCTTTTTCTTGATTTCAGTCCAGATGCTGCTTCCAGTAATTGCCAGTGTCAGAGCACAAGGTGAATGATTGACAGAGATTTATTGAGAGGGTTTCTAGCTTATTTAAAGGGTTATATTAGATTATATTTAAGGTCCTTTTCCACTCAACATTGTGAATGTGTGGTAAATAGACCCCTCAGGCAGGAACATTCTCTGGCACATAAAGTCTTTGCTGTGGCACATTCAGAAAATCATTTTCTAGATTTTTCTTTTTAGAGGCCATGTTGGAAGCTAGCTTGCATTTGTGTGATATCTATTTTTTATATTTTGTTTGTTTGTTTAGTGGGCAGCAAAGCAAGGTTTATTGAGAGAAAGCAAAGTGATAATACAAAGCTCCTAAGGAGGGAAGGGGACCTAAGAGGGTTGCCCAACATTTGTGTGATACTTTAATTAAGGTATAAATATAGCTCTCCTTGAAAGAAAAAAATCAAATAAAAGGCTACAGGATTATATTTTTTATTCTTTTCCATTTTTCAGGACATGTTTTGCTATTGTAAAAAAATTAAAGAATCCCTTCACTTGACAAAGATTCCTTTCCCACAGTTTTGTATGGGAGTATTGTTTAGGTATTTTTTTAAGGATGAACATTGTGCCATTGTGAAAGCACAAACCTGGAATTCAGAAATCCTGAGTCTAATCTCTGTTTAGCTAGCAACTAGCTGAGTGATGTGAACAGGTATCCATCCTGTCCATTAGTAATTTTTGTTTGTCCAATTGTAAAAAGAGAAAGGATATAACCTCCTTTTTTCCCCTGTTGCTCCCCTTGAAAGGAGAAAAAAAATAAAGAATAGAAGGGTTTTCTTAATTTCTTTGCCATTAGGTGTGTAAGAGTATTTGCCGACTGAAGGAATCTTCTGAAATTGGAAGTGCTTCTATTTGCTTTTTTATTTGCCTCTAGGAGTGATTATGACTTGACTTATTTCCCCCATTAGCCTGCCATCTCCTTGAGGAAAGTAGTAGTGGAGGAAGAGTAAGAAAAGAAGGGGTAACATAATCCTAAGGAGTAAATCAGAATTCAGGAAGGGGTGAGAGAATTGCAGATGGCACAAAAATCCATCTTAATTAAACCTCTAAGTTTATAATATCTGACTACAAAATGTAAAATTGCCTTCACTTGTTGCAATACAGTGAAAGTCTGGTGAAAGAACATTGCAGAGGGCATGTGTTTTCAATGTTTTAAACATTACAGATTAAACAATTTTTTTAGTGACATGGAAAGATGTCTAGGATACCTTTAGTAAAAATGTAGACCCAACAGCACTGTGTTCATTAAAAGTGTGTTCATATATGCATGGAGAAAAAAGTACTGCAGGAACTATAATAATACAGAAAGAGTTAAGTGGCAGAAATATAGGTGAATTTAATTTTTAATTTTAATTTTCTGTTGATCAAGGCTTTCTAAGTTTTTCCCAATGAACTCTTATTACTTGGTTAATAAGAAAGGAAGCAAACCAAAAAGACTTTTTGAAGTTGCCATTACCTGAACATTTTTGGAAAGTTCCTAATGGATATTAAGTAGGTGAAAGGCAGAGCTCGTATTTTTTCATATTAGGGTGAATGATTTCATTGTTACTTTTAAAGAAATCTGAATTAAAATAATTATTAACTGGGGTGTCTGGGTGGCTCAATCGGGTAAGTGGCCAACTCTTGGTTTCTCTCTTTTCTTTCTTTCTTTTTTTATATATTTTATTTTTTTATTTGACAGAGAGAAACACAGCTAGAGAGGGAACACAAGTAGGGGGCGTGAGAGAGAGAGAAGCAGGCTTCCCGCTGAGCAGGGAGCCCGACACTGTGCTCAATCCCAGGACTCCGAGATCATGACTTGAGCCCAAGGCAGTCAAGAGTGAGGGGGGCCAACTGAGCCACCCTGGCCCCCCTCACTCTTGAGGTCATGATCTCAGGATCGTGATCTCAGGGTCGTGAAATTGAGCCCCAAGTAGGGCTGTGGTGTGCTTAACTCTGAGTCTGCTTGAGATTCTCTGCCTATCCCTCTATCTCTGCCCCCCAGCCCTGCTCTTGTGTGTGTGCATGCACACTCTCTAACATAAATAAATAAAATCTTAAAAAAAAAAACCTGTCAATCATAAGTAAATGCAGAGAATGAAAACCCTGGGAATTAGACAAGTCAAATGAAGACCAGCAGCAGGGTCTTGTCAGTATTAACCTGTAGTCATACTGAAGCCCCAAGATTATGTCAAGCAAAGCAAAGTGATTATGTCATCACCAACAAATTAAAAAAAAAAAAGCGTTCTTGATGTTCTTTGTACTGATAGTTATGCAAATTAATATTGGGGTCATTTGCTGTTTTTGAAATATGACCAATTGGTTTATATTCACAAATCGTTTCTTTAATTTAAAAAATGAATTCTGATGAACCATTATTGTCATCTATTAGTATTTATTCAGTACATACTCATACTGTAATTCTTAGTCATTCTGCTTATTTTTTAAATGTATCCACTATGAGCATTGTTCTTTCCATAAATTATAGATCAGTTGCATAGTTTCATTTGCCATTTTTGCCTAATTTTATTCAACTTGTCTACCATTTATTGGTGTCTTTGCTTCTGTATCCCCCTTCCTTCCCACCCCCTTTCAGTGTCTTCTTTCCTGATTTGCTTCTCTGTTACTTATCCCAGACACCCAATATGTAAGATCCAATAATTAGGCGAATCTGTCACTGGCAGAATAGTCTGGTGCACTCAGATTTCCCCTTGTCTAAATTCCTATCATACTTGCGATCACTACCACAGTGTTTAGCACATAATTGTTTTCCTTGTTTCAAATGTTCTCATTTTGTCTCCGTGTCTAAATTGAAAGGGTGCTGAAGAATTTACAGTCCTCTTCCTTCTGTCAGGAAAGGAGGGAAACCTCTGAATGAATCCTGTATGACATATACCATGACATGCTGGGTGTTCTGCATGTTATATCATTAATGCCTGGTAACTACTCTGTTAAGTGAGTAACAGTGTCCTATGTGATGGGATGAGAGTGAACCTGAGAGAGGTTTACTTTGCTGAGGCCACACAGCTGGTTACAGCTGACTGACAAAAAGTCACTTTATGTGATAGGTCACTTATAATTTTTATTTTTATTTAATTTTCTACTTTTCCATACTCTTGCTTTGTTTGACATAAGTGAGGTAAAATGTAATAATAGAAACATTAAATATAGTCAACTTTTGGTTATTTGCATTTAAATAGCCTTCCCTCTTCCTGCCAAATTTTTCTTTCCCTCTTCCGTGATATTTTTTCCACTCTCCAAAACTACATTCAGCCTCAAAGTGCCCAGTTGATTAACTGCTCTTCTAGCCCAGGAAGCATGTTAACGACATGGATACCTGGATAAGCTCTCTCTGTTCCCAGCATGTAAGAATGAACCTTCTCTCTATTTCATTTTGAGATTCCTTTCTGCCTCTAAATTAAAATACTCTCCCAGTTGTGGAGGCGCCAGACCCCACAGATAAAAGGCAGTGAAGGGAAAGCAGTGATTCCAAACTTAATTCCCCGCAGGGCCTCTCGGATATTCAGAAGCCTGTGGTAACCTGACCCCAGCACAAGACAGCAGAACAGAGTATTTACGGAGAGAAGGCTGAGTAGGAAAAAGCTCCCCTTCAACTATGATAGCTTAGCAGGAAGCTAGGCAAAACAGCCTTGGAGTCCATCCCAAATGAACCAGCACATTCCCACACCTTCTGCCCCGCTGTGCTCCCCTTTGTCAGTGAGATAAATTGGGTTTCCTCTTTTCATTAATGCAATGTGAAGAACTGAAAGGGAGTAATTTAAAACAAGCAACAAAGCTACTAAAGAAAGCTGTTCAAATGCATCAATCTGGCTATTCTGTCTCTTTGTCTTCCCGAAGTTCTCCTTCACTTCCCAGAATTCAGGTGGAATTGGAGGAGCAAACAAATGGCTGCCATTAATAGTCTGGGATCCCTTGCCCTCAGGTCGCAGATAGTCAAGTCATGATGGAGCTAAGATTTAGTTCAGCCCTAGAGATTTTTACACATATATATCCTTTAAAATGCTTGTGTTTTCATCCTGATACTCTACTGGCAAGAGTTCCCAGAAGAACACATTTCCAGAAGGCAACTTGGTAATTAATATGGAAAGCCTTAAATGACATACCCTTTGACCTAGCAATTATGCTATTAAAATCACTTTATTATTTGTCATCAGTATGACTTATACTACCAAAAAATTGGAAACAACCTGGTATGGACTGGTTTGTGTTTGCCTCATATCCATATGCTGAAGCCCTAACCTGGAATGTGACATATAATGTATTTGGAGTTAAGGCCATTACGAAGGTATTTAGGGTTAAAGCCATTAGAATGGGACCCTAATCCAATGTGAGTAGTATCTTATAAGAAGCAGGGACAAAGAGGGAAAGCCTTGTAAAGACACACTTAGAAGGCAAGGATTCTGACATCAAAGTGCTTTGGTTTGAGTCTTAGCTCCCTGAATTAGCTGTGTGGCTCTAGATAAATTACTTAACCTCTCTGTGCCTCAGAGTCCTCAGATGTGAAATGGGAATAATGATGCTACCTACATAATCAATCCTATTTAGGAAGTTAAATGTGTTAATATGAATAAAATTCTTAGTACTAGTACACAACAAGACCTTATAGACATTTATTAACTCTACAAAGAATTAATACAATGGCTGGTATATAATTTTTTTTTTTTTAAGATTTTATTTATTTGACAGAGAGAAACACTGCCAGAGGGGGAACACAAGCAGGGGGAGTGAGAAAGGGAGAAGCAGGCTTCCTGCCGAGCAGGGAGCCCGATGTGGGACTCGATCCCGGGTCTCCGGGATCATGACCCGAGCCGAAGGCAGTCGCTCAACCAACTGAGCCACCCAGGCGCCCCTGGTATATAATGTTTTTCATCAAGAGCAGCAGACTGTCAAAATGTAGTAGTCCAGGTGTTTTGTCTATAATTGGAAACAATTGTATATTTGTCAGCTCTTTTCTTGCTGTATAACTGGTAACAACACCTTGATTTAGGAGCTTTTTTGAGAACCTCTTACTTTAATTTTTTTTAGATTTTATTTATCTATTCGTGAGAGAACATACCTCAGAGAGAGAGAGAGAGAGAGAGAGCGCAAGAGCATGGGGAGGGGCAAAGGGCAAGGGACAAGCAGGCTCCCCTCTAGGCAGGAACCTGATATGGGGCCCAGTCCCAGGCCCCTGGGATCATGACCTGAGCTGAAGGCAAATGCTTAACCGACTGAGCCGCCCAGGCACCCTGAGAACCTCTTACTTTATAAAATTCTGTTTGCTATAAATGTAGATACTAAGGGACACTAGAAAATTTCCCCCAGTGCCCTTATGTAACTCTTCAATCACTCCTGTTTCCTTCCCACCTGTCTAATACTTAACACAAGGTCATAGTTCTGTCCTATGTATGGACCTCATACCTTTCACAGTCAAAGTGTGCCGGTGCCTGTGGAGGCCAGAGTGGAGCTCCTCTTCCCTTCTCAGGGTCTTGGCTCCTATAGTTCTCTTTTTCCTGAATCTTCCATTTCTTCCTCTTAACTAGACTATTCACATCAGCATATAATACACGCTTGCATCCCTTTTGACTTCAACATCGCCTTTATTATTTTTTAATAGAATTTATTTTATTTTTTCAGTGTTCTAGGATTCATTGTTTATGCCCCATACCCAGTGCTCCATGCAATTCGTGCCGCAGTTCATGCCCTCAATACCCACCGCCAGGCTCACCCATCCCTCCACTTTCCTCCCTTCCAAAACTCTCAGTTCGTTTCTCAGATTCCAGTCTCTCATGCTCCATCTCCCTCTAACTTACCCCGGTTCACATTTCCTTTCCTTCTCCTACCATCCTCCATATTACTCCTTATGCTCCACAAGTAAGTGAAACCATATGATACTTGGCTTTCTCTACTTGGCTTATTTCACTCAGCATAATCTCCTCCAATCCCGTCCATGTTGCTACAAAAGTTGGGTATTCATCCTTTCTGATGGAGGCATAATATTCCATTGTATATATGGACCCTGTCTTCTTTATCCATTCATCTTTTGAAGGGCACCTTGGCTCTTTCCACAGTTTGGCGATTGTGGCCATTGCTGCTATGAACATTGGGGTACATATGGCCCTTTTCACTACATCTGTATCTCTGGGGTAAATACTCAGTAGTGCAATTGCAGGGTTGTAGGGTAGCTGTATTTTTAATTTTTTAAGGAATCTCCACACTGTTTTCCAAAGCAGCTGAACCAGCTTGCATTCCCACCAACAGTGTCAGAGGGTTATCCCTTCTCCACAGCCTCTCCAACGCTTGTTGTTTCCTGACTTATTAATTTTGGCCATTCTGACTGGTGTAAGGTGGTATCTCAATGTGGTTTTGATTTGAATTTCCCTGATACCTAATCAAGATGAACATTTTTTCATGTGTCTATTAGCCATTTGTATGTCTTCTATGGAGAAGTGCCTGTTCATGTCTCCTGACCATATTTTGATGTGATCATCTGTTTTTTGGTTGTTGAGTTTGAGGAATTCCTTATAGATCTTGGCTATCAGCCCTTTGTCTGTAGTGTTATTTGTGAATATCTTCTCCCATTCTGTGGGTTGCTTCTTTGTTTTGTTGACTGTTTCCTTTGCTGTGCAGAAGCTTTTTATTTTGATGAAGTCCCAAAAGTTCATTTTCGCTTTTGTTTCCTTTACCTTTGGCGACGTGTCTTGAAAGAAGTTGCTGTGGCCGATGTCAAACTGCCTATGTTCTCCTCTAGGATTTTGATACATTCCTGCCTCCAATTGAGGTCTTCCATCCATTTTGAGTTTATCTTTGTCAGCATCACCTTTAATCACTGCCTCATTTACATTCTGCCCTTGCCGGCAACACCTGTTGAGAAAGCTGTTTCTTAATGCTGCCTACACCTACTCATTACACACCTTCTCCTTAACCAGCTCTAGAACAGCTTCTAATCCAATCACTCCTCTGGGACTGTGCTTTTCAAATTCCAGTGACCACTGAGATGCCAAATTCTAGTCATTTAGTCCTTTTCTTATCCCGACTTTTTTGTATCTTGATGTTTCAGATAAGGCCAATTTAGGGAATTGACCTCTCAGATTAGATTCATCAGCTCCTTATAGGTTTTCCCTTTATGGTTTCTATTACTACACACTCGCTATTTATTTCTCTTGTTTCCCTGGCTCCCCCTTCCTTCTTCTTGTGGCTGGTCCCTTTTCTACTTGCCACATCTAAGTATTGGAGTTGGCTCCATCCCAGATCTTCTCAAGCTGTCTAGCTAGCTACATTTTCCCAGGTCATTTCACAAATTCTCATCTGGAGGATGACATCGCCATTTCAGGTCCTACTTGCCGTAAGTCCAGATTCAGTCACCTATTTAACATCTCCACTAAGGGGTTTCCTAGTTTTCTGTACTTAACAGGGACTTCTTTATCCATTCATCTGTAAATGGCCACTTGGGTTGTTTCCATATCTTAGCTGTTGCAAATAATGCTTCAATAAACAGAAGGATGCATACGTCTTTTCATATTAGTGTTTTTGTATTCTTTGAGTGAAATACCCAGTAGTGGGATGACCAGATAATATGGCAATTCTACTTTTAATTTTTTGAGGAACCTCCATACTATTTTCCACAGTGGCTGCACCAGTTTGCATTCCCACCAACAGTGCACAATGATTCCTTTCTTTCCACATCTTTGCCAATACTTGTTGCTTTATGTGTTTTTGGTTTTAGTCATTCTGATATGGACATCTTTAGAGATGCACTTTTAATCTTCCTCTTAATTATTTTCTGTGAATAATTTACCTGGTAATAAAAATCAGACCAAAAGTTGTTGTCTTTCTCTTTCTCCCTTGAGTCCTTTATCATCAAAAAAGAAAGAAGGGACCATGGTATGATGAGATAGATAAGTTTCCAAGAGTAATAGAGTAGATGGTGAACACGTTCCATAAGTGGCATCAAATATGTGTGAAATACCTTACCGTCATACCTGGACTACACATAGCCTCATAAATGCACTTAGGACTTTGTTTTCCTTTTCTTGTTTGTTTGGTTTTTACATGCATATGTAGTATCTATCTGTGTGTTCTACTGGGACTTCCATTGTATAAAACTCTAAATTAGCTTTATAGATTCTGTTGGACCTTTTCCTTGTGGAATTTTTTCTGTTGAACTTTTTCTTTGTAATTTACAGTTTCTATTTTTTCAAACGTTTGAATGTTTTGCACCTTTGAACATTTGATAGCCCATTTTTAGGTGGTTTTTCTATGATTTGAAAGTCCTAATTAACCCATTAAGCAACTTGATGCTTATTTTGATATATGGTGTAAATGATAGGATATCAAAGTTTTTTCAAAATAATTTCCTTTACTCAGTGTAATGTTGCATCTTATTTTTAAAGAAGTTGCTTCTATCTTTCCTAAAATTAGCTGTCATTTGCATTTTAGTAATTACTAAATCTTTACATTACTGACAGCAATTATTTAAATTATTTAATTGTTGCATTGCCATGTACTTTTCTATAACTGTTTCGATATGGTTGTAGATTTGAGAAATAGATGCTGTTTTGATTACCCTAGTACTTCTGTGTTCTCATAGTTGGTCTAGTATCATTTAATCAGAGGAATCAAACTTCAGGGACTCATCTTCTGAATCTTTTTTTTTTCATCTTCTGAATCTTTAGTAAACTATTTGTTACTCCCTCTGACTATGTTACCTAAAATAAAGGCTATGATGAATAACATTAAAAAAATTTTTTTTTGAGAAAGAGAGAGAGCTTATAAGCAACAGGAGAGGCAGAGGGAAAGCGGTAGAGAGAATCTTAAGTAGGCTCCACACTCAGCACAGAGCCTAACACAGGGCTTGGTCTCATGACCCTGAGTTCATAACTGGGGTTATGAGCTGAAATCAAGATTCCGTGTTTAACTGACTGAGCCATTCAGGTGGCCCTGAATAACAGGTAAATTTGTCCTGAAAAGTTAAGTAACACATGATACAGCTTATGCATGAGTTAGAAAAAAAAAATCATGACTTATATTTTGAAAAGAAAAACAACTTAATCACTATTAGTATTTGATACATTCCAGAAAAGAAAAAGAAGAGATCCTGCAGGTTATGGGTTGACATGCATATATAAGCTTTTATATTCATTTATATGTATAAACCAAATATATATATGTCAAAATCATATCTATATAAAAAATCATCAGAATGCTTTTCAAAATGGTATGGATGGATATTAAGCCTCATAGTAAGTGCATTATCATCCCAGGATTTTTAAAAATTGCTATAAGCATAAATTAATGTATGTTGAATTTTTACTGCTTGGTAGACACCTTGTTAAATGTGCACACACCTTATCTCATTTCATTATGACAGTTGCCTTGGGAGGTAGATATTATTATTATTATTATTGTTGTTGTTGTTGTTGTTATTATTACTCATGTCTTAAAAATAGTAAACTGGGCCTAGAGAGTACATAACTAGATCACAGAACTAGAGCCAGGTTAAGTGGCGAGGGCTGGATTCATACCCAGGTCCATCTGACCACAGAGCCCCTGGGATACTATACCTGACTTGGTTGATTTTAGTAGTTCCCTTGTCTTGTGAAAGCTATAATTTTTCAAAGGTCTTCTTTAGATTTTTATAACAATCTAAGAACAAGTTTAGTCTTGTGGATAGAGAGAGTAAGATATCTCCCTAATGCCATATCACAGTCTCTGCTCTGCTATCAAAATCAGGAACTAAGGCAGTGACTTCATTTATGAAGAGTTTCTCTACCCTGAATAGTCCACTCCACTAGAGAAGAGATTTGTGGATAATTGGTATTCTTTGTCCCAGTGGCTACTTCTGTCCCTTATCCCTTAGGTTCTTCATTTTTGGTAGTAATATTTTCTGTGAATGGAATGGGTCTTACCTGCGTGTAATCACTATACACAGCATATAGGCCAACCTTGACCCAGCACTGTGCCCCCGCTTTCCTTCATGCCTTCAAGTACCGATAAATAAATTAGCATCTTTCATGATCAGCAGTTGTAATTCATAGGAACGCTCTTTTTTTCTTTACAAAAAACAGTTTTCTTAATCAAAAAGTATAGAGCATTTAGGTCACATTCTGCTAGTCTCTTCCTCGTGTTCATTGAACATAGCATAAATTAGGAATGAGTAAATATCTACTGAATACTTACTAGAAATGTGGCAGTGTCTAGCACAGTTTGCTCAACACACGAAGCACTGTCATTATTCCTCTTTCTTGTCTTCCTTGTTCTGCTTCCCTGCCCTGTGCATTTCTGGTGTTTTATTCACTGTTTCTCACCTGTGTTAACAGATGGCAAAATCTAGAAGTAGCAGCCATCACATGGGAAGGGTAGAGCCCTGCTTGTTTAAGTTGACAGTCCCTACTGCAGGACAAATGTGTGTAGCCCTGGGCTGCTTTGGTGACTTTAGAGGACAGCCAGTGCCTATCCACCCTCCTTGTCGCCTCTCCATCTCTGTTCTCCCTTTACCTGTCCCCAGCCTCCATTCAGGGGCGAAGAGTTCCCATAAGCAGCTGCCTTAAAGAGATTTATTAGGTCTTGTTTGTAAAGCTTTTTCAAATCCTCAAACAAAAAGAAATATAAATACAACATATCATGTTGGACAAGTTTTTTTGTTTCATGTTTTATAACCATGAGAACTTTTCATGAACAGAGCCTTTCTGAATAGCTCAGAAAGTAAAGTATGCAGTAATTCTAAAGCTAAGTGGTTAGAATGTTCTAATCTCTGCACGTCCGAGGGTAAGGGGTTGAGGGCAAGAGCCTCCCTGTTGTTTTTTATTGACCTTTACTGACAAATGATTTCTCCTGTAGACAACACAAATGCAAATTGTCTTTGATAGAATTCTTCTATAATATGCTTTAAAAAGTAATTCTTTTGAAACATTGTACTTCCATTTAATTCACTGTTGAAACACTAGTAATCACAGTGACTGTTCTTTTTTAAAAAACATTTAAATATTCATAATGGATCCTTCCCGTTGTAGCGATACAGTCATCTGTTTATGATACCTTCATATAGACGATTGTAGGTAACCTGTGTTCTTTTTTGTTGAAGTAGTATAGAGTATGTATACACTAAATGAACCAGGTTCTCACTAGGTTCCCAATCAGAATTGGTTCAGTATGCTGATATGGGGGTATCAGTGGTGCTCAGATCTGCCAGCCATTAAATGCTTGTACATGGACCAGTTGTAAAAAGAAAAGTTACTCAGGCTTGGTTAATTTCAAACAATTAACAAAAACAGATTACAGAGGCACTGGGAAGAATCGTGTTTATTGGCAGGTTAAACCTAACCGGGAATATCCATGTATAAGTATACCTGCTGGTGTTGCTCCTGTGTCTTAACGTCCTCCTTTTCCGCTCATTGTCACACTTTGCCTGGATGCAGGTGATCTTCCCCTTTTTATGGCTCCTAAATCTATGTTTTCAAGAAAAGTTTTTATATTACTAGTTATTTCTTTGACTTATCAACTTTAACATCCATGGACCTGGCCCTTATGTTCCAAATTTCACATCAACACCTAACCAGTTATTGAAACCAGAATCCCTAGTGCCCCCCATGGTACCTCTCCTCATCCCTCCAATCAGCCATTCTGAAATCATGTTCATTCTCCCTCCACAACATCTTGATACATCCTCGTCTTTTTCTTTGTCATCACTGCCGGTACCTGAGTTTAGACCATCCTCATCTCTTATCTGGACTATTTCAATAAACTTTTACTAGCTTTTCTAGCATTTGTCTTCTCCAAAGCTACTTCAGAGCTCCTGGGTTTATCTAATAAGCTCATTATTGATCACATTACTGTGGTTCTCTCAAGCATCCAGGGTTTTCGTTTGCCTATGGAGTAAAGCTCCAACTCTGTAGTCTTCAAGTCTGGACCCAGTTTATAAGTTTTATATTGAAATTTTCCCAGCTGCTCCTTACCTGCATCTCCCATCCAAGTCCACGTGACTGCAAGCTATTTTCTACTTATAATGGACTAATTGCTGATCCTCAAACAATTTTATTTTTTTGTCCACATGCAGCTTATCCTGCCTAGTGATAGAATATAATGTCTAAAAGTGCAGGCTTTCAAGTCATACGAACATAAAATAGTCTACAAGTTTTGTCAACAACTAACTGCGAGGCCCTGGCTACATTATATTACCTTTTTGGGCCTCAGTTTATTAACCTGGAAAAATGGGAATATAAAACAATCTTCATTTATTGGATAGTTGTGAAGAATGAGGTATAAGTGCTCAGTACAGTACCTAACTCATGGTAACCTTTGATAGCTCTTGCTTGTATTACCCAGCATGCACCTATGAACTGCCGGTCATCCTTAAAGTTAGAGCTAAGCTGTAACCTTTTCTATGTAGCTTCCCTTGACCTAGACTTCTCCCAACTCTGCCCCCATGAAGTCATTATGAATCATCCTTTTATTTAAGTTCCCAGAGTATTTTGTAATCCTTCTCTTATACATGCGTCTTAATCTGTTATTACTTATGAGTCTGTTTCCCCCACTGGAACATGAGTACTTGTGGGCAGGGGCAATGGCTTGTTCATTTTGTATCCTGGGATCTAGCACAGATCCTGGCATATAATTGGTATTCAGTAAATGTTCACCAAACTGAATTTGTTAGATATTTTAAATATCTTATTTCCCTCCATGTTATGCTATGTGGAGGTGGTTGTGCTAAAATTGAAATGATAAGCCAGTGATGGCATTTTTTAATCCCCTACTTTTATGAAATTAAATTCAGTTGGAATCATCAACATAATATCCAGTGTCCAAAAACCAGACTTAGTAACAAGAAAAAAAATGGAAGCATTTGGTACCTTTCGTTCTAAGATTGCAGGATTTGTTGGCACAGTGAGGTCAGCATTGTTGCATCATCGCATCAGGAGGACTACATGAATTCATTAGCCACATGCACAATATGATTTGGGCTTTCACCCCAGTCATCAGGCAGATGTTCAAACACCAGAGAATGGCTACAGTGTTCCAGACACAAAAAGCAAGTGCCTAGTGCAACCCTTAGCTATTATAAGAAACATCTTCAACAAAAAATACATTTGGCTGAGCACACAGGGACAGTATGTTACACCAGATTCACCAAGAATATTTACTAAGGAGTAGATGAGCTTTCTCTCCCCACCAGAGAGACAGTACATAAAGGAAAGTATAAGGGGAGCCTGCTAGGACTGGATTTTTTAATGCTTGCTCTAGGACATTGTCTTTTATGTTTTTCCTTTAACAGAGAGACTTTATATTTATAATATAAACTGGATTTCCAGCTTCTCTTGGAAGATTGGACCTGGCAATTTTGGGTGTCTTTTTCCAAAGAGCAAGTCTTAATGGAAGCTAATGAGCAGCTGGGATAGGAAGGATGTCATTGTACTAGTTCCCATTAATCAATATATGGGTCCATCCACCCATCTTTATCCTCTAACTCAACTCTGTAGGCAGGTATTCATATTTGTGAGCCCTTGCTGTAAGTCTCAGTTTCTAATTCTGTAGAATTGGTATATCAGCAACTAACTTGTGGGATTTTTTTTTTTTTAAGATCTTATTTATTTATTAGAGAAAGAATACAGGTGGTGGGGAGAGGAGAGGGAGAAGGAGAAGCAGACTCCCTGCTGACCAGTGAGCATGACATGGGCCTTGATCTCAGGACACTGAGGTCATGACCTGAGCCCAGAAACTGACTGAGCCACCCAGGCACCCCTAGCTTGAGGAATTTTTGTAAAGATTACATAATGTAATTTTTGTGAAGTGCTTCATCAAGTTCTTGATGTTATCAGTTCTTGATGTAAGTTCTCAGTAAATATAGTTGCTGATTATTTCTTCAGTGCACTTTTAAAACTTGTATTTATTGAGCTCCAGCTTTGTGGCAGCTACTGGACCAGGCATGGAGACACAATGGTGAAGAATACAGGCATAGCCCCTGCCCGCAGGATGATTAGAGTTTAGCATCCAAGGAAATGCCAGTTATCATTTTCCTGGCCATGTGGCTTTTGTGTGTATTATGGAACAGGGAAGGAGAAGAAGTCATTGGGTTATTTTGAGAATCATTGCACTGGATTAAAAAAGCAAAAACAACACTCCAGCCTTATAAAAAGGCATTTCTCTTTTTGAACTGAACATTCCCCAGTAGCTCTTTACTCTCACCTGCCCCACAAAGCTACTCCCTGTCCAAAACTCCCTAACGCAGCACATGTCCTTCTTATCTACTCCGTTGTTCATCCCAAAAAGCTAAGAATATTTTGATTCCCCTCTATCCTTTCCTCTATCCCCC
>PITA01012064.1:0-63419 GCA_004023965.1 Spilogale gracilis | reverse complement strand
AGTAGCCTTATAACTTCTGGGATTTGAGTAGGTTAAGGAGACCATAACGTACTTCACTGGGATGCCTCCTCCTCTCTGATCTACTCCTTCCTTACCACATGGGAATGGCAAAAGTTGGCATTCCATTCCATTTCTCCTCTAATCTATTATCTTTAGATGATAATTCACTTCCTTTCTACATTGACGTTTGCCTGACCACTTCTCTTTCTGGGATCATGAGGTGCCAAGAGAGCAATGAAGAGATCTAAAAATGTTATTTCTCTTAGAGCGAGGCAAAACTTTTTCATGGGTTTATTGGTTGACATCTTTCTAGGAATTACTGTTCACAGTCCTTTCCTATGCTTGTGGGGTTATTTATTTTTTATTCTTAATTGTAATTGTTTTACATAGATTTATTTTCACTTATTCACTTAACAAATATTTGTTGAGCCCATCATTTCACAAATATGTGCTTGGTTAGAAAAACAGAGTTCATGTTCTCATGGAGCTTATATTCTCCTAGAGGAGGAGAAATTAACTGAAAAATCAATGGAATAAGAGACTCAATCTCAGGAAACAAACTGAGGGGTGCTGGGGGGTGTGGGGGAGGGATAGGGTGGCTGGGTTATAGAAAAAAATTAATAAAAAAATCAATGGAATAATCATACTAATTAATGTATTATCCCAAAGTAAGATACATGTTCTTTTTTTTTTTTTTTTAAAGATTTTATTTATTTATTTGACAGAGAGAGAGATCATAGGTAGGCAGAGAGGCAGGCAGAGAGAGGGAAGCAGACTACCTGCTGAGCAGACAGCCCGATGTGGGACTCGATCCCATGACCCTGAGATCACGACCCGAGCTGAAGACAGAGGCTTAACCCTCTGAGCCACCCAGGTGCCCCAAAATACATGTTCTGAATAATGAGAAGAATAATGAAGAGGGAGTAATGAAAACAGGGTGGCTTCTTGGAGGAAATTGTATTTCAACTAAATTGTTGCAAATACTTTTCTCACTCTCTTTCTTGTAAAATTTGTATGGCATTCTATTTCAAAATTATATATGGTCAGATAACTTCCCTAGATTTGCATTAGCAAATCGAAAATTTAAAAAAATATAGTCATATCCATGGACGCTAAAAAAGCATTTGATAAAATCAGCTCCCATTCATGTAAGACTTGCACATTTCTCATTTGGTGTATTCTACGTTTTTTGAGTTTTTTTTTTTTTCTTTTTGTGTACTTTTAGTGTTTTTATTTTTCTGTTATTTATGGGATTCTTTTTTCTATTACATTTTCAATTTTATAAGATTATTGCTTTATGTTTATCTTGTATTTATTGCTACTTTGTAACTATTTTATAGCTGATTTTTTGTTGTTAATTCTTTTGGATTTTCATGGAAAACAACCAATTTATTATCTCTTTATCTTGTCTTTTTGCATGGCCTTGGGCTTCAAGTACCTTGATGAATCAATAGGGATAATGGTAGAACTAATAGCCTTATCACTGCATGTATTTGACAATTATGACAATTGTGTTAGGATTCTTATATGTAATCTTTATCAAACTATGGAAGCATTTTCTTCCTACCTATTAAAATTTCTATTATTGAGAATGGGAATTGAATTTGATCACATGCTTTCTAAGTATCTATTGAGATAACCATATGTTTTTCCTTTTGTATCTGCTAAAGTAGTGAATCACATTATTATATAAGCATGTATTTAACCAACATTTCTGAGAAAAGGTCTCCTTTGTCATGAAATGTCACTCTTTTTTCATATACTGCTGGCTTATTGAAAGAATCATTGAAAAACCTGTGATTGAGTTTGAGCTTTTTATAGGTATCTGACTGACCAAATCACTTACTTTTCATTAACTTTAATTCCCTCAAGTGTAATATGAGTATATTCCATTGTATTCGCAAAGTAGCTATAAGGATTAGATGAAGTTATAAAATTTTTATGTAAAAAAATATAAAATAGACTTAATTTTAATTTAAGTAAATTAATTAATTTATATAGTTATATAAAATTAAGTAAAATTATATACATAATTTATTGCTTATGGTATTCAGGACAACTGAGAGATCATTCTTGTGTTCCAATGGAAAGCATAAGTTACCTAGGATACTCCTACTGAGGATGAACTGATTGCATTGATTTACTACTCTGGCACCTCTCGTTTTCCCCAGCGGAACTGGTTCCATCCATTGAACAGATAAGGAGCCCCAGGCACACAAAATGTAAGTTAATTTTCCCTAAGACTTCACCAGCATTATCATGGCTCTCTCTGAGGATTCAGCGATACTAACAGATAGTTCTTCGCTAGTAGCTGGGACCACTTCTTCAAGAATACAGATTTATTTTGAAGGATAGAAAGAAAATGGCCCATGGGACGATATTTTGAAGATTGTCCACTAGATGGCATGAGCCTATCATAATTGTTTTGACTAGGTATTTATTCACCAGTTAAATACTAATTAGTTAAAGAAAGATACTAGAAAATGGAAGTTAGTGATAGTAGCCCTATCTTTGAGAAAGCTATTTGTTCCTTTTGTTTGGATATAAACTAAAAGTAGCAGCAACATAAAGCTATCTAGGGACAATGTTTAGCTCTCATTTGAAAGCCTTCATCTCCACAAGGAAAATAATTAAGCTATAGCAAATGCACAGCAAACACTATTAGAACAACAAAAACTCAGTGAGAAATTTTATCCAAAAAAAAACCCAAAAAACAACTAAACCTTTTTGTTCTCAATTGAATTTCCTGAACTTTTAGTGAGATAAGTGGATTCCAAAACAGCTTAGATCAGTATATCAATGACAGGATTAAACATGGCTTTGAAAGGAAGCTGGCTAGTTTGACAATGCCCAAATAATTTTAGGTTTAACTTAGAGAAGGATACTTATTCTGTCATTAATCTGGGCTTGCTTTTGACAACAAAACACCTAGATGGATAGAATTTACATAGCAATAATAACAAATATGATTATTAATTCTTATGTTTGTGCTTATTAATTTTTGTGACAGAAAGTAACTGAACATGAAGCTAAGACTTTCAGGCCGGACCTCTGCGAGTAGCATTTACCCCCTGGAAACAAACGCGGGCTTTTCTGTTTTAGTCTACTGTTTTCTCTACACTCTCATTTATCCTCTCCACACACCCCCACCTCCCCCAGTATACCTTTATTCACTCTTTAATGTGTTAAAGAACAAAACAGTTTTATCTCTGTACTCTCTTGAGAAAGGAAGAACATTCCCGAATGGCCAGCTCACACTGTTCAGGGTAAAACAGAGTGGTGTATGGGTGCCATCCGGAATCGTGGGTGGGAATACTGGCTCCAGTAGACACACCCATACCATTCCCTATAAGCACAGCTCTGACTCTTGTCCTCAGTCATACTTTTAACTATTCTTATCATCACATGCTTGAGACCATTGCCTAATAAGTATGAAAAGGATCGCTTTGTAACTATGAAACAGTAGACCTTCTATCAACAGTTATTTAATGGTTTTTATATAGGGACATGCCTGATAAGGTAGGCACAAATTTCCAATGGCCAAGGAGTTGGCCTCCTTTCTCCCAAGGAGTCTTGGGAAAGAAGAAATTCCACAAAGCCATATTGTATAGTAATCCCATTATCTAGAGAGAGGATCTATGGAACAGCTCATAGATGTCAGGGATCCTAGGAGAACATAGTTCCTATTCAGTTTTCCTGTTTTAAGATTTTCGCTTCAGACTCTATCTCATGGTGTGGGGGAATTCTGTTCTCTCAGTTAATCAGTAAGTGGTCAGCCTTTTAAGACAGGCCATCCTTCTGAAATCAAAGTTCAAGTGGAACATTCTCAGTCAAGTTGCCTGGTTTTCAAGTGCTGAATCACGCTCACTAAGAGGCTGGGTGCAGGGACAGAGCAGACAAGGAGTCCGCCCTCGCACAAGTCATGTGAGAAACGATAGCTCCATTTTAGGACGGCAGGGCTCTCTAGATCCCTGTTTCAGGATTCCTAACCAATGGGAGAGAGAGAAATGTGAACTGCCCCTTTTAATTTAGTGGGAGAAAAATGTTTGGAATCTCATTTGCGTAAATATGACCTCAGCTTAGTACAGCATGCCCAGGCAGGTGAGACAGGACCCACCATCCTGTATATAGAAGTCTCAACCGTGTTATTTTTTGCACATTTCATTATAGAAATTCTTATCAGGGGATAATATTCTCATCTACACAAGGTAAAACTCTTAAGGTAATGTGATTCATAAAATCAGCAAACATGACAGGATATATGTGATTAAATATGTGTTGACTTTTCTCAGAAGTGACAAAGATCTTGTCTTTCGAGAATAGATTTGGATTTTGGAAACAGCCCAAATGCCGGCAGCTTGGAGGAAGTACAGAGAGGAATCACTTAAAAAGCTGAATTACTGCAAGGGTTGAAGTTGCAGTGCTCAATCTTTTAAAGATTTTTATTTATTTATTTCAAATGGGAGCTTCTTTCGGTTTTCACAGACGCTCTAGCTGTGGTAAGGGTAGCCTGAAATTGAGAGTTGGTGTTTGTGGTATGTGCGCTTCTCTCCTATTTGGACATCCCATGAAAGCAAATGCAGCCATTTGGATAATTAACTTGATAGACTTTGAAGATTCAGTGCATCCTAAAGTGGAGGCAGTGATCGAGGATGCCTAGACTTAAAGAACTGAGATTTTGAGTTGCATTCCCTCATCAGGAATTCCAAAGACCATCTAAACTTATCCTAATTATTCTGAAGTTTCATTTTTTTTTTTTTTTTTTTTTTAAGAAAGTCTAATACTATAGGAATGTGTTTGGGGATTATTTTTTATCAAAGTGAAATTTGCCTTATTATTTGCATTGAGGATAATTGGATTGACTTACAGGAAACATGAGAAAAGAAGACTGTTAAGCAATGTAGGCTAGATTAAGATCTACAGAGAATTGACTTAATCCAGTCTCTATCTTTTCTAGTGATGAAATCACATGATTTGGACTAAAAGTGAAAAATGAAAGAATTGGATTAGCTAAAAAGGAAAAAAATTTCTAGACAAAACCCTGATCCTTCTGTTCTGATGATCTAGAAATTAGAAATGTGACATATAGCAATTTATCCAAAGAGCTCTAAATTCTGTGCTGCCCATTTTCAGAAGGAATAATGACTTTTCTACTGGCAAGTCACCATGATCATCTTTAAATAAATTTCAAGCAAAGCTCATTGTTTACAGGTGCTGGGGACTTAGCAGTCTTGATCAAAACAGTGGCAAAGGATATCGACAGAGAAATAAAAGGAAGACGTCCTCACCGCAAAATAGGGGGTGTCATGGTGTAGCTTCGAGGTATTCACCACCTGTATGAGTCTGTGTAATAAGCTGTATCTGTATATGAAATATAAGTATATGTGTGACATACACAGGTACATATGATGCACTCAGGTATATCACACATGTGCATATATGCACACACATATGTATCACCTATATGAAAGAATATTTGGAAATTTTCATTTCTATGGATTTGAACAAGATTTGCTATCTCCACAATTCTTTGTCTTTTATTTTTTTTAGATTTTATTTATTCATCTGACAGAACAAGAGAGCACAAGCAGGGGGAGCAGTAGAGGCAGAGGGAGAAGCAGGCTCCTTGCTGAGCAGGGAGTCCAGGATAACGCTACCCTGGGATCATGACCTGAGCTGAAGGCAGATGCTTTCCCAGTTGAGCCATCCAGACACCCCAGTTCTTTGTCTTCTTATTCAAAATACACTTCAGTGTAAAAAAGGGCTAAAATGTTATTGATTGTCTTCCTCATCAAAGAAAATTAGACCTTTATGTTATGGGCTTCTGTCTCTCTACCAAGTCAAACAGTATTAGTTTCCCATTTGATCCTAAAACAGAGACTTCAGGAGCAGGAGTAAAAGAGCAACTGGAAAAGGCATACTAGAAAAAAAGAAATCCTGAAACGTGGGTTCCAGTTTTACCTTTGACTGTGGGCAGCTTTGTGCCTTTGGGAAAATTCCAAGACCTCTTCAGGCTTTGGTTTCTAAGTGTGTAGAATGTGGAGTTGAACCAGAGAGTTTCTAAGGCAGTGGGTTTCCAGATGACACATTAGAATTACCTGAAGGCTGTTTTATCCCCAGAAGCCTACCATAGGACATGGTACATGCTGCCAGGTTTAGTAAATGAAAACACAGGGCATTCAATTAAAATTGGATTTCAGATAAATGATGAATAAACTTTTAGTATTTCTATTTATCTGTCAACCCCACACATAAGAGGAAGTCAAAGTTTGTGGAATGAATGTACACCATCAAGGCTTTATTAGTGGGAATTTTGGATAAAGAATGTAAAATGGTAGGTTATGTGTTTCAATAGTTTCTCAGTCATACCACATACAGAGTCTCTGCTTTTAAAAAATTATTATTTTTTACTTTTTAAATTTTTTAACTATTTATTTTTCAAAGTGGAATACTTTTTCATCCTCTGGCAAAAAGTATTACATCAATTAAAATAATACAAATGATAAGGACATTTATGGATGTCCATCATCCATATGGACATCCAAATGGACAACTTAACAAGAGTTACGAACTAAAATGAAGTCATCAAGGACCCGGTGTTCTCATTACCTTTCTGCTGGGATGTCACCCCGGGGGTGTTGGCCTTCACTTTCACATTTGTTTCTGTGATTACAAAATGGCTGGTGCAGGGCCCGTGGGTGGCTCAGTCATTAAGCATCTGTCTTCAGCTCAGGTCAGGATCCCGGAGTCCCGGGATCGAGCCCCGCATCAGACTCCCTGCTCGTCAGGAAGCCTGCTTCTTCCTCTCTCACTCCGCCTGCTGTGTTCCCTCTCTAGCTGTGTTTCTCTCTGTCAAATAAATAAGTAAAATCTTTTTAAAAAATTCTGTTTAGGGGCGCCTGGGTGGCTCAGTTGGTTAAGCGAATGCCTTCGGCTCAGGGCATGATCCCGGAGACCCAGGATCGCGTCCCACATCAGGCTTCCTTCCTTCCTTCCTTCCTTCTCCCTCTCTCACTGCTTGTGTTCCCTCTCTGGGTGTGTTTCTCTCTGTCAAATAAATAAAATCTTAAAAAAAAAAATTCTGTTTAAAAAAAAATGGCTGGTGCATCTCCATATGTCTTCACATAGTTACCTTCAGAGGAAAGAAGAAAAATCAGTTTTGCATTGTACATGTTATTTTAACTGGAGGAAAAGTCTTTCCTAGGGATTTCTACCCCAGAATACTTGTTCAGAGTCACTGGCCGGAACTGGGTCAGATGCACTAGCCCAAAGGGAGGCTGGGATGCAAATTTCAGGCCTTGTCCCTCTTCTTGGAAGGAGGCAGTTCCTGTAAGTACTGAAGGAAGTGGTTAGAAATAAATGTGGAGTCAATTGAGTGCCATCCCTTCTGTCATCACATCTAGGGTGCTCTTTTCCTTTGAATGTCATCTGCATGTGGACAGATTCTTGGCTGGTGGACTGGTGTGGAAGAATGGCAAATCCAGCACAAATTAGGAGTCAGTTCTTTTAAATGCCCTTATTCATTTGGTCCTGACCAAGAGCAGAGACATTTCATATTGGTCCCAACATAGCCCTTCAAACATGTTATCATTCATTTATTTTATTTTAATTTTTAATCAATCAATTAATTAATTAATTTTTACATGTTATCATTTAGCCAGAATGATTAGGACTTTAAAAGCACACAATTACATCCCTTTCTGCCAAGAAGAAAGAAAGAAAGAAAGAAAGAAAGAAAGAAAGAAAGAAAGAAAGAAAGAAAAAGTCTGAAGAGCCCTTTTTCTTTTTTTCATTATATACCTCAGTTTTTCATGTTGAGTACATGGCACAAAATTCCAATGAGTGTGTACACAAAAATCTTAAGAGAACCAGCAGAATCCTCATTCTATAGGGGTTTTCCCCCCTTGTTGGAATTCATCCAGAAGTACTTTCATTTTTAAGTCCACTGTTATAAGGAGAGTAATACAGATGATAATTTTCTTTTGAAGCCCATGACCACTCAAGATCCTTAAAGTGCTCTATGTACTTGTTTTAACCTCTGATCGCTGATCACGTGAAGGAGAGCGATGTATTCCAGTGCAGAGAATACTTAACTAGCTCAAGACCTGCAAAAGAACATTGCCCCTCGTTTTCACACAATGGGATTCGCTTTTGTTCACCATGTAAATGGGGTGTGTAACTGGGGTAGATGCTTTCACAGTGCTCCTAAGCCACACATAATAAAGTGTATTTTCCCAAAGCTTATATAGAATTCCAAGTGGTGTACAAAATATGTTTAAAATGCTACAAATGGAGAGGAGAGAAAAGAAAGAAAACTATCAATTAAAGAACAGCTTTTCTATTCCAGGCACAGTGCTAAATGTGTGACATCTTTGAATTTATTTAATCCTGAAAATAGTTTTTTGAGTTATTTTACAGACATTGATTCATCCAAGGTCATATAATCTCATGAACATTAGAGACAGAATGGGGATTATTGCCAAAGACTGCTCCTGCAAAGGAAGATATGTGGACTTTTGATGAATACACACTTGATAAGATAGTATTTTCTTAGTTTGTATCTTTGTCCATTAAAATAGAATTCCTACTTAGGGTTGAATTTCAAAACAGGCTTTAAACCCACAAGAGTCCACATGATCATTAGCAGGACAGCAAATCAGACATATTTTTCTTGAGAGAGTCTGCACATTTTCTCCTGCCCACTACCAAGGATAGGCACATTCTCTGGAATTCACACCATTACACATTCCAAGCATAGCAAACAAATCATTAATTATTCACAGGAAGAGTGCTCAAAGTTCTCTTCCTTCTTTGGGTGATATGATAGTGAAAAACAAAAGAAATCCTGGATTTTTTGTAGTTAAGCAGTACCTGATCCAATATCTGATATCCCACTTGTCATGGGCTATCTAACTGTATTGCTTCATCATTTCATGAGAGAAAGGGGGCGGGGGACTATGGAGTATTTTGTTTTGTTTTGTTTTAACTGAGGAAACAAGTAGCTCTTTAACTATCCTGACCTAACTAGATAAATCTGAGTTGTAACTAAGTAAATGTGAATAGCAACTAAGTAAAATTGAGTAAGCAAAACTGAACAGTCTTCGAATCTCGAGCTCTGTGCTAGTTCCTCAAAAAGGTTCTGATGCATAAGAGCTCGTAGTGACTATTTGAAAAAAGGGTTGGGCTTAGGAGGAATCCTGCTTGAGAACATTCTAATGAAAATAAGCAAGCAAGTCCAGTTATTGCTGACAAAAAGAAGAAAGAAAGAATTTAAAGGTGAAAAATTGGTCCAGGAAAAAAATACTGCCCAAAGATTCTCCTACTAGGTGTGGTCTTTTGCACTCACTTGGACATAGAAAGTATTTAATCTGTTTTATGGCAGAAAATGCATTTATTCAACAATCATTTGTTCAATAATTTATTCAACAGGCCTTTATTGAGTACATTTTTTGTGTTAGTAACATAGGGGCAGGAATGGAATTGTAAATTAGGATGTAAGATTGAAAAGTGTCACTGCAAAAAAGAGCCAGATACCAAAATTTAAGAAAAAAAGATAGGAACAAACTCAAAGGCATTTTCTTTAGAGTGACCCACGAATGCCAGGCCATCCTTATACTGTCCCACCCACTTATTTATTTTTTTATTAATTTTCTAAAAAGATTTTATTTATTTATTTGACAGAGAGAAACACAGCCAGGGAGGGAACACAAGCAGGGGGAGTGAGAGAGGGAGAAGCAGGCTTCCCGCTGAGCAGGGAGCTTGATGCGGGGCTCAATCCCGGGACTCTGGGATCCTGACTGGAGGCGAAGGCCGAAGCTTAACGAGCCACCCAGGCGCCCCTTGTCCCACCCACTTATTATATAAACTGAAGTGAGGCCCAAGACCCTTGAAAAACTGCTCAATTATGAAAAACCTGTCTACATTTTTTGCATTTTCAATAGTGTGCCAAGAACCTGTAAGAAATGTGTTTTTGAGTGGAACTAATCATAATGGGGAGTATTAAACAGTGTGATGTTGGTCCTTTAAAAATGGTTTAAGTCAAAGATCTTGGACTAGGGTATGGATTTCAGCTTTGTTACTCTAGAGAAATGGCTTCAGATTACAGTGTTTAAAAGTTATAGTTCACTCTCAGAACTCTAATTTAATAATAACTCTTGCTTAGAGAAATGTCTTTTGGAATCAAACCTGAACCAAAAGAAAACTTCCACTGACAATTCCCTAGCTAGGGGAACCATTCTTGGCCACTCCCAGTGTTCCTGTCTTGACTCTTCTCATGTCTCTTGCTGATTTGTTTCTGAAGTTGGAGGAGGTCAGAGCATGATCAATTAGTACTCTGAAACCCTAGCGTCACGTAGGATGCCAAGGGGGGGTCTCGCCATATTTGCCATCGGTGTTAGGCTAACTTGAAGAAGAGAAAGCCTTCTCTGATCTTAGCTCAGGGATCATTGAAATTGTGTGAAAACCAGGCTCATATGAACCCTGGTTCATTATGGGCTACCTTGGCCTATACAAATAAAAGGAGACGGCCCCTAATGGTTCATGAAACCAGAAAGAAGGCTGACTCTAAAAAATGCTAACCGTGTGTACTCACACTGAACACTACATTGCCCCAGTATTTAGAAAGCTGATGAGAAGATTTCAGTTTTAATCTCTGTTGGAGAGACTAAAGACACACAGAATCTCAAATTGTACCAGACGCATCTCTGAATTTTTTAAAATGAATGTTTAGCCAAACAGCTGGTAAACAGGTTTCCTTGACACCCTTTATAGAATCCCTGAAATCTGTTCAACAAAACATACTTGGGAACCCTTTGTGAAGGGATGTTAAAGGTAATTTACCCCAGTACATGTCAACTGTTAAGCCACAGCCCATGAATACATTCAATATCTCACTGTCTTTCCAAAGATTCCCTTTGATCCTTCATTTCTCCTCTGGTCTAACCTCCTATCACTACTTTCTTCAATGGGTGTAAGGATCATTCTCCTTGCTCCTACGCTAATATGAAATTCTATAAAACTCATAAAAGAAAAACGATAATGTTGGACTTGCCGTTATAATAAAGGCTTTTGATCATCATAAAGAGACTAATTTAATCTCTAGCTAATTTGAAAGAAGGCATCTCAGATGTTTTAGGGATTCTAGAAAAGAGGCATTGCCATTTTCACTCATTCTCCCTGAACAATCCTCTTTGAGTTTTAAATCTTGCATCTGTTTTTGTTGTTGTTGTTGTTCTTGTTTTATTTTGTTTTGTTTTGTTTTGTTTTTTCATCCAAAGTATATCCTAAGTCTGGGAACTATCCTTAGGTTAAGATTTTGATTTGTGTTTCTCCCTTTTGCTTTCTAATGTATTTCTTTAACTGTCCCTTATTCATTTTTCATAGCATCGGATACCCATACATGCAAAGAGCTCACTATGTTCCCTTAGGGATTCATATGTGTGCATATGGTACATATTTTGAAACAGTTTTTAGTTTCATATAGCTGTGCAGTCAGCTGCTGGTTTCTACTGCTTCTGGAAGACTTGCCAGGCCATCTGCAGACCCTTTAATTACATTTTCTGACCAGAGGGCAATGGTAGGAATTACATATGTTCTGACCATATTCAACAAAATTTCAGGATTCCGCTGCCTTTGCTCAGAAGCAATACCAGCTGATTTGACTTCAGTGGGAGACAGGGTTTAACAAGGCCCCCACTTCAACTGCAGTGATGCTTCTCAAGTCAGTAAATACTGTTGACATTTAAGAGTAGCATAACTCAAACCCTATGTAAATATCAATCACCAGTTGGTGATTGATAGGACTGGCTATGTGAATAATAACAGAAAGCTTTTCTAGATGCTAGACAGAATTTGGGATCAGAAGGAATTATTGGGACTGACTTTGGGATCACAGCAAACTATATGACCACGCTAACTAATTTCAATTTTAAGGATTCCCCACCAGAAGAAGAAATACTCACTAGATTGAAGGAAACAACCCAATTTATCCGACTCTCCTTTGTAACAGGTGATCTGAATTTAAGGGTGTGCGGGGCATCTGCAAAGCTGTGTAGACCAGTGTTGATTCAGCTGATCTGAAAATGGCCATCTCTTTCCTCCTCAATAGTCCACACCAAAGTGACATGATTTACATATGACCACAGATTAAGAATTACACTCCTACAATTCTTTATTGCTGCTTTTGCAACCATTACTTATCACCTATAACAACATCATTTTCCTCCCTATGTAACTCCCCACGTAAAGGGCTATTTGGGGAAAAGGTTGCACACACCCTACACACATTATCACCATTTTTGTTCTTGCAGAAGAGCCCAAAGATTTTGCATTTGTTGAAAGAGACCTTATGCCTTTATTTTGTGAGTGGAGTAGCAGATGGAGTGGAATGTGGACTTATTCATGAGAGGAAGGAAAGGGAAATTGACATGGAATGGGTCCCTCATTATATAAGACTGGTGAGGGAAATGATGTTATTTTGAAATTTGAGTTCAAATTCCACAGATCAGTAGTTACATGAGGAGATGTATTTATATGAGGGACACATTATTGAGCCAGCCTTCCTCTGTTTGTTTTAGCTTTACTGAGACATCATTTAGGTACAATAATTTCTTCATTTAAAGTGCACAGCCCAGTGTATATACCTGTGTAACCACTGCCTGGTCAATAGAGAATATTGCTCTCATCCTCCAAAATTTTTTCTTGCCCCTATTCTGTCCATCCTTCTCTCTCCACCCTTGGACACATTCAACACTGAACTGTTTTTTTGTCATGGGTTTTTTTTGTGTGTGTTTTCTAGACTTTTATATAAATAAAACTCTTATGTCTGGTATCTTACACTCAACATAATGATTTTGACATTCATTCATTTTGTTATGCATGTTAGTAGTTTGATTCCTTTTACTTTTGACTAATATCCCATTCTATAAATGCATCACTTTTTGTTTATCCATCACCTGTTGGTGAACATCTGGATTGTTTCAATTTTTGGTTATTGTGCATTAAACTGCTATAAATGTTTGCATACAAGTCTTTGTGTGGACATATGTTTTCACTTCTTTTGTGTAAATACTTAGGAGTGGAATGTCTGGGGCATATGTTTAACTTTTTAAAAATTTACCAAACATTTTTTTCAAAGTTATTGAATCATATTACATTCCCACCAGGGATGTGTGAGAGTTCTAGTTGCTCAACATCCTCACCAACATTTGGCGTTGTCAATCTTTTTAATGATAGTCATTCTAATGGATGTATGGTGGTATTCACTTAGTTTTAATTTCCACTTCCCTGATGACCAATAGATATGATTTAAATCTTTTGTGTTATTTGTATGCTGTCATTGGTGAAGTGTCTATTCAAATCTTTTGCCCATTTTTTTATTGGGTTGTTTTTCTTCTAATTACAGAGTTGTAAGAGTTCTGTATGTACTCTGAATACAGGTTCTTCATTGAATATATGCCTTGTGAATATTTCCCCCATTTCTTTGGTTGTTTTTTCATTTTGCTAATAATCTCTTTCAGAGAGCAAAATTTTTCATTTTGATTAAGTCCAATTTATAGATGTTTTCCTTTATAGTTCATGGTTTTTGTGAACTTTATTTCATTGTTCCTTATGTCTATCCTTATGTCAATACTACACTATCTTGATTTTTGTAAATGGTGTAAGTTCTTCTTACACTATCAAGTACCACCTTCCTCAAAATTGTTTTGCCTATTCTAGAGCCATTAAATTTTCAAATAAAATTAGAACCAGCTTGTCATTTTCAATGAAAATGCCTGATGAAATTTTGACTGAGATTGCTTTCAATCTATAGATCAACTTGGGTAGAATTGATATTTTAATAATGGAATCTTTCAATAAACCTATGAATTCCAATGAACTATGAATTGGAATCTTCCAATAAACTTATGAACATGGTTTATTTCTCCACTTATATGATTCTTCCTTAATTTCTTCCGGTAATATTTAGGAATGTTTATCTCTTTTGTTAAATATATTCTTAAGTATTTTTGTTGTTGTTTTTAGGTACTCTTACAAGTAGAGTTTTAAAATTTTAATTTCCCAATTGTTTACTGCTAGCATATAAAATTCAATTAAGTTTTAGGTATTAATTTTGTCTACTTCAACCTTGCTAAATGTACATATTAACTCTAATTGATGTATAGATTCTTTGGGATTTTCATGTCATCTGCACATCTGCAAACACAGTCCAGTGTTCTTTCTTTCTGCCTTCATTTGCTTATGCTATAATTTTGGCTTCATTTCTTTTTTCCTCTTTATAGTTTTATTGTTTTGTAGTCAATTTTTGCTTATGTTCCTCATTGGATACAATCCAACAGAACATTAAAAACCTGGCCTTGTGCAATTTAGCAGAGTTCTCAAATTGCTGATCATTGAAGGGAAGGAAAATAGCCGATGGAATAAAAGAAAAAAACCAAAAAGATACTGTGCAGGGATATAGTTGGCTAGAGGCAAAGCTGCAGTTTCAGCCCTTGTTCAGCCATTGCTGTGACTTATGGAGTCAGTACCACTGAGGTCCTTTTGAGTTGGTTGGAAGGAGAGAGGCAATGTGTCAGAGCTGTGAATGCAACAGTATTAGCTGGAAAATACTGCAGACTTTTGAACACTGTTGAGTTTCAAGTGAGTAGGCCAATGTCAGCCATAGGCAAACATGCCAATCAAATCCCAGTTCTCCTTCCTCTGCATGTCCACTACAAGCTGGAGAAACAGTCTCAGTATCCATGTCTCCATTTCTGGACCCTTCTTTCTTCTCCAAACGATCCAGAGATCGTTTTCTACTTTCCCTAACAAAAGCTCTCAGGAAAGATCTGAACCCCTTTCAGTGATTAAATTCTGCCCTATCCCCACACCTTGCTAACTACTTTTTTTCCTTGTTCACTAATATATGTTAACAAGATATGTCTGAAGATGCCTTAAGTTCCAAATAAATCAAAGCACAAGTATAATAGCAATACATAGAAATGGCAGGAAACAGCATTTATTGAACATCTATTGTATGATACTCAGAGTTGTTTAGTCATAATAAGATCTAAGACAGGATTTATAGCCTCCTAATAGATAAAAGGACTGGGATTTAAAAGTTTAAGCATTTTGTTCAAGGCCATATAAAAATTGGAGAACAAATGTGAACTTCAGTCTGAGTTTAAAGTATGGGCTTTTTCCATTGCAATCTTTGACTTCAATATTACTAAACACTTTCATTGTGTAATATATTTGCTAATTTATCAATGGGTCTAAAACAGTAAAATGTGCATTTCTTATTTGCAGAAGTGCATTCTCTATTATATTCCCAACCTCCAGCATAGCCCATGGCAAATAATACGTACTCCATGCCAGCTTGTTGAATTGATCTGAATACCAACAAAGCCATGTTTTAGTTTCTTTCTTTATTCGTTCATTAAACAAATACTTTTTTGTAGTTAGGCACATCAATCTAGAGTGGGAGTCAAATGAATAAATAAGCAATTAACTCTACAGAGCAAGACAAGTGATGATGGATGAATAAAGTACTGAGGGGAATAAAAGCTACCTATATTGGTCTTAGGATGTCAGCAAAGGCTACCTGAAGCAGGGCTATTTTGACATGTAATTTCAAAAATGATCAGTGTGAAAGAAGGAAGATATTCTAAACAGAGGGGGCAGTCTTGTGCAAGGTTGGAAGTGAGAGAGAGCATGACACATTCAAGAAAATGTAAGGAGCTCAATATGTTGGGACATAGAACATGAGACATGGGATGATGAAAGATGAGGACAGGAAATGAAATAGATGCAAATATAAGTTTATTGTTTTTTGAAGCCTTTATCCCATGGGAGCCACCAGAGTTTGTCATCAACAGCCAGTAGAATCAAATTTTTTATTTAGAAAGAACATCCTGGCTTCCGTGGAAAGTGATCGAAGGGGGGCAGGGCACCATTTGGGAAATAAATGCCAAATTCTAGGAAAGATGATTGTGGTCTAAACTAAGGTATAGAGTACAGGATTGGGGAAAGTGGGCAGGTTTGAGAGACAGTAAGAGTAAAATTGATAGAATTTGGAGCCTGGTTAATTTTGGGAGTAATGGAGAAAGAATTGATGAAGATGATTCTTAGGTTTGGGGTTTGGAAAAATGTTGTTCAGTAGTGTCATTTAATGAGCTTTTTTTTTTTACTTTAAATTTATTTTATTTTTTTCCAGTGTTCCAAGATTCATTGCCCATGCCCCACACCCAGTGCTCCATGCAATAGGTGCCCTCAGTACCCATCACCAGGCTCTCCCATCCCCCCACCCCCTCCCTCCAAGTCCCTCAGTTTGTTTCTGCGTCCAGAGTCTCTCATGTTTCATTTCTCTCCCTGCATTACTCTACTTTCCATTTACTTTCCTTTTCCTACTTAATATGCTTTTGAGCCCAGGTAAAGTATTTTCTGTAAAGGAATATCTCCAATGAAAATCATCCCCCAAAATGTACTAAAATCTAAAGTTCATCATAATTGTTACATTGAATTATTGGCCTCTATATCTCCCCAGCTAATTTGCCATATCTCGCTACAACGCCATCCCTTTCTGAGTCACTAAGGCTGCAAACCTCATGTTCATCGTTGGTTCCTCCTCTCTTCAGCCCTCCCTCCACTTTCAGTTAGTCACCAAGGTCTGTTAATCATCTCTGACTAATGCCTCTTGAGTCTGCCCTGTCCTGCCATTTCCACTGTCATAACTCTAGCCTGAGCCCCTATCACTTCATGCCTGAACTATTTCTTAGCTAGAATAGTTTCCTAACTCATCTCCATACCTCCAGTTGCTCCCCAGTGCAATCCATCTGGCACCCCATGGCTGGAATAATTTTCTTTAAATACTGCTTTCATCACCTCTCCCAGCTCAAGCGTGCTAGGCGCAGTCTTCTCCGCAGATGAGTTACTCACCATCTTCCCAGCATGTCTTATGCATTCCCACCTAGGGAACCTTTGCTTGGAATGTGGCTTTTTTCTCCTAACATTTTCCTCTGCCTCCCTAAATAGTCCCAGCCTCCACGAGTTTTCCTGTCCGTCCATAGTACTCTCGCACCCCCAAATCCTCTGGCACCCAAACCCATTTTGTTGATTTTCTTGTGTTCTTCTCTGTGTAAGTCTTATAGGTCCCTTAGAGCCAAGATGATGGGCCTCTTCTCCAGCCATGGGTGCACATGCAGTGGAGAGAGAACCAGGCTCTGGTCAGCTCACAACTGCTGTTATCTCTTGCTGCCACTTGCTTGCAGCTGGAGACAGGTCATGCCAGTTTGATGAGTGTCTGTGCACTGTCCCTGGGATAGCCTTGTCGGTCCACGTCCCCGCAGGCACTGGTGTTCGGTGCCAAGAACATAACTCTTTCTGATTCACCTTCTCACGCCCCGCCATTGTTCCCAAGCTTGGTTCTGAATAGCTAGATCTGGAAAGCCTTCTATATTAGCTACTCATGCTACAGAAATCGGCTCTCCTAGAGAAGAAAACAGGAAGCCCTGCTTTCAGCCTTTGTTACCAGCCTCGTTCCCTCCTGTCCTCTTGGTGAGCTCCCCTTTGGGAGGCATCCAATCCTTCTGTAAATCAGGCCATGTCCTCTCCAGAAACCAACGTTCTCATACCTAGGTTTACTTTATATCCAAGATATTTCTGGCAACAGTAAGCTTCCTTATTATTCTCCTGTCTCCCTGCCGAGGAATTCCTATTTACCCTACCTTTATGCAGCTAATAGGGTGAGCATCTGTGATGGAGGATGGATGGCAAAGAGAAGGGAATCATGTAAGTAACCATATACAGAACAAAAGTGATTCACCCCAAATAAGCTTCGGTTACAACCTTATGCAAAGGAGAGGCCTATTTCATTTTTAGGTGTCTGTGCCCCAAATTACTTTTTGTTTGCCTCGTCCTCATGCCCAGATCTATTCCTACTCTTCTGTGTCCTGCTCTGTGCCTAAGGAGCCTGTATGCTACAGATGGCCTCTCCAGGCACCCTGACCCAGTGCTCCCGTGAGTCTGGGCGAAGGCATGGTACCTGCAAAAGCCCTCCTCCCACTTTATAGTAATCTGACGGTGGCTCTACTGTCTCTGGCCAAAGGACTTGTGCCCTCTCCCACTGCTTTAATTGTCTAGGCTCCAGCAGTGCCCACCCTTCCCTGTGGTGGCAGGTTGGTGATCTTGCTCTCCCTGAGCCCTTCAACATCCCTTGATGGCTCCCTTATCCCTGTTTCTTCATTAAACCTTCTTTGCGCAAACTCTTTTCAATGCGTCATCTGTCTGCCTCATGGACCCTAATTGACACAGTGCCCTCTCGAAGAATACTCAGATTAAACTTTGCCTTTATTAGGGTGAATCTGGGTACATTTGTCTCTCCCATGGCACCAGGCATGGTGACTGACAATTACAAAATCATTTGTAAAGCCTAATTTAGAAGATATTAATGAGCCAGACTCATTCTACTGTGTGATTCCAGGCTTCCTGTAAACAAACCAGACTGCTGGATGTGACCCCTGCAAACACCAGTATTCTGAGTATCACATGGTGGGCTTGACCCTTCACCCTGCCTGGTTCCCAACTTATGGTGAAAGATTGAGACTACATTATCTTATTCACTGATAGGGGTGGCACTGATAGGGTTGAATAGATACAATAGATTGTCTAAAATCCAGCAAACTGGGGCACCTGGGTGGCTCAGTTGGTTAAGCGACTGCCTTCGGCTCAGGTCATGATCCCGGAGACCTGGGATCGAGTCCCACATCGGGCTCCCTGCTCAGCAGGAAGCCGGCTTCTCCCTCTCTCACTCCCCCTGCTTATGTTTCCTCTAGGGCTGTGTTTCTCTCTGTCAAATAAATAAAATCTTTAAAAAATAAAAAATAAATAAAATAAAACCCAGCAAACTATCTCTGCCATCTTCCCATGCTTAGTTATAGGACACGTGACTGATGCTGTTCTTTATGAATCTAGCTAGTTTGCCACTCTCCTAGAGGATGGCCCGACAGGAGTTATTTCAAGAGGGCTGAGGCTTCAACACAGCTACCTTCAGGGTAATTGAGATTATTTGTTTACCATACCTGTTCTGTTTAATGAGGGCAATGCTCATTCTCAGAAGTGATAGAGCCAACGGTGAGCCACCATCATCAAAGAGAAACTCTAACCAGATGTCTTAGCAGAGCTTGCTGCTTTGCTCCTTCCTGCCTCAGAGACTCTTGTTTTAATTATCGTTCCTCTATACATCATGTTCCTGAAAGAAATTCCAACATATTTCCAAGTTATTTTAGCTGGGTATTTTCCCTGCCAATCTTAAAATCAGTGTTTCTACTCTTTGCTTCCTAATGATTCTTCCCAATGAGAAGGGGAGAGAAAAGATCTCAGGATATTTTCCCTCAGGATGCAGTGTAAGTGTCTCCTGGGGAAGGATTTCTTCCTTCATGTGTAGAGAGCTGCACGGTCCAGAAGGGCTGCCACATGCAAATTTGAAACAAGAGTTTCCGAAGCAGAAGTCCAACACCAGCCCTATCACACATGCGTAAAACAAATTGTCCAATGGGAGCAGTACATAAATCACTCAAGAGAGAGTGCCAAAAATTCCACAGCGTTCCTTCCAGAATCTAAAACCCAAACACATTAGAGCTCCAAGCTCTTAACCAAAAAATTCTGAAGGGAAAATGAACTGTGAATAACTATGAAGAAAGTGTAAGCAATTCATCCACCTGATGGGACCACCTGCTAATCAACGTTCACACAGTATTTTATATCCAGCTATGAATCAAAATTCTTGAGCAAAGTTTATGGCTTAAAAAGCCAAAGAGTCCTGTCATCATCAATGCTGCTATTTACCGGCAACTGAGACAGAAACTGCGTGAATTACTGTGCTTCATAAGGGATGTTGATCTACGTGGGTTGTGTCTGATTCAGGGGAGGAACATTTGGGCTAGTTTCACACAATAAGATTAATGGCTAGTGCAGCAAATCACAGTCATAGAAAAGAAGAACCTTGGCAGGGAGGGGGAGTCTTTTAGTCTCTCAACCCACTGCACGCCCATGGAAGAGAGAACACAGAGTTAGAAGAGTTTGAGAAAAGGTATTTCCACTCATCTTTTTAGAAAATGTGCTCTTGTAAAAGGCACAGCATTTGTGCAAACCTTTTCTAAAACATATTTATTGAGGTAGATAGGAAATAAATGGTTCTTATAGCAAAATATCTGCCCTCCCATGTGTAGAAAACAAGTGGGGCCAAACCCAAAGAGCTCTACACATTGGAAAAAGAGAAGTGCAGTGGGAGAAGGAAAGTAAATGGGAAGTAAGGTAATCCAGGGAGAGAAACGAAACAACAGAGACTTTGGACACAGAAACAAACTGAGGGACTTGGAGGGAGGGGGGTGGAGGGATGGGAGAGCCTGGTGGTGGGTACTGGGGGCACCTATTGCGTGGAGCACTGGGTGTGGGGAATGGGGAATGAATCTCGGAACACTGGAAAAAAATTTTAAGTAACAATAAAATAAATAAATAAATAAATAAATAAATAAAACCTTAAAAAAAAAAGAGAGAGAAGTGGGTTCGCTCTAAAGCCAGTTTATTAGAGATGTGCAAAGTCTTGTACTGAACTACAGGACTTGGTTCAATAGTCTATGTATTAGTTTGCCGGGGCTGGTGTAACAAAATACCACAAACCAGATGGCTTGAAACAATGGAAATGTGTTCTCTCAGTCTTGGAAGTCAGAAGTATGAAGTCAAGATTTCAGTAGAACCACACTGGCTCTGAAACCTGTGTGTCGGGGGGTCCTTCCTTGGCTCTCCCTAGCTTCTGGAGTTTGCCAGCAATCTTTGTCATTGGTTGGATTGCAGCTGCAGCCCCCAAGTCTCTGCCTGTGTTGTCACATGACACTCGCCCTGTGTGTGTCTCTCTCTTTTTATAAGAACATGGGTCATATTGGATTGGGGTCTACCCACCTCAGGCATGACCTCATCTTAACTAATTAAGCCAGCATTTTAAATAATTATGTCAACTCTATTTTGAAATAAGGTAACATTCTCAAGTACTAGGAGTTAGGACTTCACCATATCTTTTTCTGGGAAGGACACAGTTCAACACATGACAATTTACATATTGAACTATGGGACAAACTTTGTTTCATTTTTAAAAGATTTTATTTATTTGAGAGAGAGAGAGAGTGTGCGCACATGAGTGCACATACGTGTGGGGTTAGGAGCAGAGTGAGAGGGAGAAGCAGACTCCTTGTAGAGCAGGGAACCCAATGTGGGGCTCGATCCCAAGACCCTGGGATCACCACCTGAGCCAAAGGCACACACTTAACTGACTGAGCCACCGAGGTACTCCTGGCAGGGATAAGGTTTAGAAATTAGGAGCTTTCTTCTCTTTTATATGTTTTCTCTTTTCTCTCCCCTTCTCTCTCTCTCCTTCCTCTTTTCTTTTCTGTCCTTCCTCTTTTCCTTCCGTTCCCTTCCCTTCCTTTCCCCCTTTTCCCTTTCCTCTTCCCTTTCCCTTCCTTTCCTTTCTTAGTCACAGAATTTTTGTGAAGTATAAAGAACACAACCAGAGGAAACCAAGTTAATGTATATAAGAAAAGGCATGACGATACCCAAATAAATAAAATGCAAAATGAGAAAGGCAGCCTGCCTGTGTGATTAGGAAACCTCTAAGATGGAAGCCACATATGGTGGAATTTGGAAAAAGGAGAAAGATTTTGCAGGATACCATTGATGAGAGAGCGAGAGATGATTTTCAAACATTGGCCGTGTTGCCGAGGGTAGCCCCCTTCACCTCCATTTGAGATCGTCATATCTATATGACGAGGTCATATCTATATTGCACTTCATGGCTTTGGAGTCATGTCCGTATTTCATTCAGATGTGTCCCTGTGTTGAGGTGGGCTCCGTGGAGGGAGGTAATACAACCCATTTTGCTCATGCTATGTAAAGTATTGATCTGAGAGGGATTCTTCAGAAATGGAGGCCCAATGACAAAAGGCAAAGAGAAGCAAATATGGGCACTGTCCATTCAGACACAGCCCAAAGGACAAACTTGTCCTGTGCATTTTATTATGGCTCCTTTGGCCACATGCTCCGTGATTAGACAATTATGCCTTACTATCTCTTAGCCGACAGTGTACGACTTACTATCACCCAAGGAAGCCCACTTACTCTGCTCTTGTGCTCACTAAGCCAACTTCCCACTGTAGTTCAATTTAGTTCTTTAATGAGAGATTATATTGATTGAATTGAGAAAAATCGTTGCATCCGGGTTTTGGTAAACTTTTTCTGTAAAGGGCAGGATTGCAGATATTTGGGGCTTTGTAGGCCATAGTGTCTCTGTTGCGAAGACCCAACACTTCATTTACAGAAACAGGTGTCCGCTGGCCCACGAGCCATAGCTTGCTCAGACCATAAGACAATAAAAAGAAGGGTTTTGGTGTGTGTGTGTGTCTTTTTTAAATAGTAAAACTTTGAACTTCCCTTTTATAGGTAAATCTTGGTTACTTGGGTTAACGTGTATGCCCTTTGAGAAACAGTTTCACTTTCAAAGTGATGACAAATTCAAGAGTTTGAGTGCATAAGACAGGGTCAGATCTTCGTGCACGGTTCATTCACGAGCACGTTGTTACCTCCTAAAGCATCATGGCAACGGTGTGCTGGCTTCTCCCCAGATAAGAGTAGGATCTTATGACAGAGTCTCACATTGGGATTTTTTTTTTTTAGTTTTTGTTTTTCCTGCACTAGTAGGGCCTCAAAGTTTATTGAGACTGAACAGTTTTTCAAAGGAGACTGTGAGCCTTAGAAATATGAACTGACTTGTTCGCACTGGAAGCTAGGATGAGCATCCAGGTCTCCCAGCCCCAGACTCCAGGCTGTTTACTGCTTCATAGTTTATGCTCTACATCTGTGGTCTGCTGATTTGGACCTTGCTGCTAAAAATTATCATAAAAGCTTGAAGCCTGGGACTTGAGTCATGAGGCAGCAGGAACCTAGTGTTGACGACGATGACGGGTATGTGCATGGTAGGTGCAGAGGAGCCAAGAGCACCCACAGGCTCTCAGGATTCATTAGTACAATGTCCCTTAGAAAACACTGAATGCCATCGAGCATTTATTGTCTAGGTATTTATCTAAATCTGTCTTGAACCTGTCTATGTTTTGGCTTTACAACGAGGTCAGATAACAAATTCCATGTGTTTACTTCTCTTCTAGACAAGAAGACCTTCCTGTTACTTTAGAGCCTGTTTTTATCCAAAGTGATGGTGATGTAACTGAGAGATACCGCAGGTTGATTCTCCCAGAAAGCTCTCAGGGGAGAGCTATGCCGAGGGTATCATTCACAAAAGGGTCTTTGGGGGCCTTACATAGCACATGACTTCAAAGTAACACCACTGCATAGAGATTTTCCAGCATCTTTAGCCCCCAGAACTTGCTAAAGTCTTGCACGGGGTCTTAGATAATCTTGGTAGCAGAGGCACTGGCCAACTAGTAGACTATTTCATTTCTCCCCACAGAATTTAACGTCATATCACACTATTATTATTATTTTTAATTTGGCTCCCCCCACAACACAAACTCCATGAAGGCAAAGACTTAGTCTGTTTATTCTCAGACACTAAAATAGTTCCTGATGCATAGCAGGCATCCAATATATATACTACTGAAGAAAGGACATGATGTGTGAGGCAGGGAAGCCAAGCCCAAGCCCCAGGCTCCCATCCGGTACCGAACCTGAGGATCTTTTGTGGAGCCCCCTCTAGTCTGTGGGGCGGACAATGACTGGCATAGAGCTTTGGTATAAAGCTTACACACGTTTTATCGGATGAGGGCCTCTCAACCACCCTGTGAGGTCAGTAGGGCACATTACCGGTTCCCAATTTGAAGATGAGAAAAGAGACTCAGAGAAAATAATGGATTGGTTCACAGTCACCTTGGGGGAAAATGGTAATGATCCAGAGCTAAGACAGCTCCGAAGGCACCATGCCAGTATTTCAGACTATTTTGACTACAACTTACAGGAAGGAGTGGATTTTAAATTATGACCCAGAAGGGGCGCCTGGGTGGCTCAGTCAGTTAAGCATCCAACTCTTGATTTTGGCTCAGGTCATGATCTCAGGGTCCTGGGATAGAGCCCCACATTGGGCTCTGCACTGGGCATGGAGTCTGCTTGAGATTTTGTCTTCCCCCCTCCAGCTGTTGCCCCCCACTCTTGGTCCCCACCCCATGTGGGCACTTACGCTCTCACTCTCACTCTCAAAAAGAAATAAATATTAAAATAAAAATTATGACCCTGAAAGCACACACACAACTAAAGCAAATGTTTTTTTACAAAAGAATTCCCTGATGTAACATACTCTGATTTTTAATTCTAATTAATTAAAAAAATTCTAATTGCAACCACAGACTGAAAAACAGCCCTGTCTCCTATCAATATTTTCTTGCATAATTTCCCCTCTCATGTCATCTTTTCTTTCCATTTTGAAAATGAAATAATAATTGCCTTCTCCTCCTTCGGGGCTTCCCTGGCGGTACTTGAAGTCAGCCAGTCTGGGGAGCAGGGCGCTTCCTCCGAGCTAGAATCAGAGAACACAGAGCAGTCAGGACACCATCTGAGAGGAAACTGAAAGCTTTTATGGGGGCAAAGGGGGAGAGAAAATCAAATCTGACCGTCTGCCCATTTTGGGCAGGAAACGGTTAAGGGACCACTGAATGCATTGAGCTGCCAAGACCACCACAATGTTCCTGCGCAGATTAGACAGAGAACAGATGTGAAGTAACTAGAGTCCTTCAGAGTAAGATAGCGACGACATAAATTAACCTTGTCTAGGGCCTGACAAAGGGACCACGCGTTTTTTGAAGTCTTAAGAGTGAAGCCATTTTTTATGGACTCTCCAAGGTTATATACCTTCATCCAACAGAATGAGTTTAATTAGAGCCAGTTGTTTACAGGGAAGGGAAGTGAGCCCAGTGGGGGCTATCAGGGTGACTGCACAGAAAATAAACGAATGAGCCTGCAAACAGCTGAGGTTTCCTTGAGTTCTCTTCAGCTGATAAGATTCCCTTCACCCCTGGAGATTACTTTTGTCTATTTTCCTGAAACCGGAGAAACAAAGAGGTGAAAACATTCCAGACTCCTGATCCTCCAGTTTGGCAGGGTTTGGGTCAAACCTGCTTTTCCTGGTGCCGAGGTTGGGGGTTACTGCACACCCAGCTCCTGGAGGACGGCTGGGGTGACGCCTCGCTGGGGGGCAGCAGCCACCTGGGCCACAGGCCAGCCTCCTCAGTGGACGTTGAACTCGAGGTTCTGAGGAAGATGTGGCACTGCTGTTTCCAGAAGGAAAATTCTCTGCTCAGGGAGGCCCAGCTGGGGTGGGACCAGAGCCAGAGAGAGCTTTGTTAGGGCTGCTTTCAGAAGAAGACAGAAGATTCGGTGCAGCACTGACGGGGGCCTGTGGATCCAAGGCGTGCTAGGAGTCCTGAACAAATGTCTCTAAGAATCGTGGTGAACCCCTTATAGGGAGCCCTTCCATGTAGCTGTGCCCAGTGGGCAGTGGAGCGGATGCTGGAGTCTGGATCAGGTTCCCTTGGACATCTGTGGGATGTCTGCTCATCTGGCTGAAGGAACTAGGTGATGAAGCGAGCTTTGGGAGCAGGGAATAGAGGGGGTAGGAAGCCACTAAGATGAAGACACTGGGCTTACAGGAGTCTTCAGGCTGTAGGGGCTGGAGACGGGTTAGGGTAGACCTGGGTCCCAGAGCCACCTTCCCCTTGCTTCGGGCAGCTCTCTTCCACTCCCATCTCCCACAGGCTCTGGGCCTTCACGGAGAGACACCAATTAGCCCAGGGCAGCCCAGGGCTCCCCATGAACTGGTGGCATAGATCCAGGACAGAGAATGAGGGACTGACTCTTCTCTCAAGTGGGAGAGCTGCTTCCTCTTTTTTCCCCAGGGCTGAGTTTATACGTGGGCGGTGGTGCCTGTGTTCTGGCTGGAGCTTTGGAGGACCACTGACGTGAACCCCCACCCTAAAACATCCCTTCCAAACTGCCTGAAATGCCATGCGTAACTTGAGTTAAACAGTACTATTGAACAACAACAACAAAAATTAGTTACCAGAGAGACTGGAGAGAATTTTAATCATTCAAACCTTCTACTCACTTTGCTCAGTTTTCCTCTTAACGTCAGATGGAGGTTGCTGTAAGTTGGAGTGATGGAACAATTTTGGGGGAAGAAACTCAGTTTTGGAGTAAGGGCCGTTTCTGAGGAAGGCAATCTCGGGTTGCAGCGCTGCCTATGAGGAGTTCGGTGAGTGTGTGTGTTGGTGGGGCATGGGTGGTCAAGAAGCAGATTTGAGGGAAAGAAGGGATCTGGAAGGAGCCAATGAAATGGGCAAAGAAAGGCTGGCAGAGCTATACTTTGCTGACAATCTTCTAAGGTTCATTTTCCCTCTACCTGTTCCTTCTGCTCGTAAATCCCCACACTGTGGAGCTTCAGTTTCCCTCTGTGAGAGATGCCTTTGCCCAGGGCTGGAGAAGAGCCCTTTCTGCCTCCTGACCCCCAGCCTGAGTCCAGGCAAGAAGACCCTCACTAGCAGTCCTGAGCAGACATAATAGGGAGCCCTTCCATGTGCCCTGGATTCCCATTTGCATCGGCCCTTCACCCCTAGCTTAGGAACATAGAAGGCACATAAAAATGTTTGTCCAGACTTCTCTCCTCAGTGGGTAGTGTGTGCACACTGCCCATAGCCTGTGGTCTGAGGACTTGGTACATTCTGTTCCTTCCTCCCATTGTGTGCTCCCTTTCCACACCATCAGCAGGTGTCATCCTCAAGACTCAACTCATCCCTCAAGACTAGTCATTCCCTCAAGACTCAACCCCAATCATTCCTCAAGATTCAACTCATAATGCCATGTCCTCTTCTTAGCCTTTTCTGTCTTTGTGTATTTTCTCCTTGTAAACACCTAGAAATATATGTGCCATACTGTCACTGGTGATTTCTTTCTTAACCTTACCACTTGACTTTGACCTTCTTGGCATCATTTGTATCTTATCTCTAGCACATAGCACAGTATGTGCTTCTCAGGAAGCACCTTCTTAGGAACCTTTTGTTAAATTGATTGGACCCTATATAAAATTTTTTCCAAGGGCCATCACTGACTTTTACAGTGGGTTTTCAGCCTACATATGGCCAGAGAAGTGGTTAGTCTTAGAGAGAAGAACAGTACCCATTGGCCACAAAGAGCTAATGTCCCCTGCTTATCAAGTCAAGCTCTCTTAATTTTCCTTCTAAACACTTTCCGAACTTGGCATCTGAAGAGTCAGTCATTCATTTGACATATGAAGAGCTGACATGCCTTGTTGGGCCTGCTGAGTGGTGAAGAATTTTCAAGAAACAAAAGACTTTATACAATGATTGCAACTAGAATCCATAAAATGCGACCCCATCTACTTGTCTAAGATGAAGCTCTGTAGCCGGGAGGCAGGCATGCTGGTTTGCCTTTCTGGCGGCACAGGGGAGATCAGGAGGGGACTGAAGCATAGGGCATTTTGACTTCACATCTGATTGTCTGCCTCTGAATAGATCCAGACCCTCATTGCTCAACCTGTCTGAAGGGGTTACTTGTTCCTAAGAGCTGAGGCCATGGGTGGGACAATTTCTGTGAAAGAGAAAGCCCAGGTTAAAGGTAGGGTCAGAATTTGTGTGTCCTGGTTTACTTTGGCGTATGATTGAAGAATCTGGAGCATGGAATCCTTTGTTGTGGCCATTCTTTGTCCTTGGCTTATGGAGAAACTTCCAGGATTTCTCTTCTGCAGGACTCGAGGCATCCTTCCTCCTCCTATAACCTTTCCCACCTCCCTCTGTCTCTTTTTCACTTTTCATTATGAATGTTTTCAAATATACATAAATCAGTGAGAGTGCTATCATCAAACCTCCATGCTCGTATCACCCAGACCCAACAATGATCACCATTTTGTTTAGCATCTTGTGTGACCTTCTCATCACAGCCTTGATTTCTCAAATTCTTTCCAGTTCATTAAGATACAAATGTTTCTTCATCTCATTGGTTCCTGTGTTAATTGTTGTGTCTCTGTTATAAAAAGTGTGGAAGGGGGTACATGTATATTTAAACTTCAGTGACAGATGTAAAGGGTGATGTGCATGTGTGACAGGTGCTTGCACCCCTCTGCCTTTTTTTTTTTTTTTTTACCCCTCTGCTTTTTTATTGATGCCCTGGGGCCATGCACAGGAAAATGTGATCTAAGGTAAGAGTCCTGCCTCTGCTTCCAGCAGGACAGCTACTCCAAAGTGGCTCTTGGTAGAAATTCTGGTGCCACCCACAGTGGCAGTATTACCGTCCAGCCCCTGGAAACCAGACAGCATGGTCACCTAAGCTTCAAGAACTGATTTCTTTATTTCTCATTCTCTGAAGATATCTCTCCAAAGAAGGTTAGCTTTTTTTTTTTTTTTTTTTTTTTTTTTTTTTTTTTTTTTTTTTTTTTTTTTTTTTTTTTACTTTTTCCTTTTGTTTTACTTTCTTTCCCTTCCTTTCCCTTCCCTCTCTTTTCTCCCAGGCCAAGGAAACTACTTTTAAACATTTACAACTTCAAAAATTAGACAAAATAATTAAAGTTCTCTAATGTATGGGTAGTATTTAAAGATTGTCTTTATATTTGGCCTTTGAGCTCTCCAGCCATCTACATAGTTGAAATACTTCTGCCTTGAGAAACTTGGCTTATAGCTCATAGTTTTTGTATATAATGTCAGTGCTCCTTAGAGAACTGGGTTGCAAAGAAAGATGGGCAGAAGTTATGTAAGCCATTTAAATAGTTTGCCATTTGTAACTTTTGACCAGTCCCTGGAAAAGCTTTACATTAACCTACCACTGCGTGTGAGTTTTATGTCTGTTAAATGTTTTACAGTCACTTATTGGCTCTTTCTCAGATTGAAAACTAAGTCACAGAAGAAAAATACAGCTTGGCTAACATTGCAATGTAGTGACTATTAAATTTAAAATCAAGGTCAGAGGAAAAAAAAGCAGGATACAATTCTATATATGTATACATGAATATATGTTCAAATTCTATGTCACAGAAGGAACTGATATATGGGGTAGAGAAAGACCCTCCGTTAATTGAACTGAATGTTTGTAATTTCAAAATTACTGGCTTGAGTTTAGAGCTTCACTTTTAATATGTTAATGAGGAAGTTGAAGTGTGTTTACATTTCTATAACATGTGTTCTACTTCGTCTCTGCTATGGACATAACAGAACTTTGGAGAGTGATGTAAGTTCTCTGGAACCTCGTTCTCATATGTTTAAGAAAAAAACCAGACTAAAATATTTGTATCATTCTTTTCACTTGACACGCCGTACTTTAAAACCAGGACATTTGGCTGCGTCAATGTTGTCGGGTGCTGATAACTTCTAACAAGGACATAGGCATTAAAATCAAATAATTAAGTTGCCTGGATCCTAGAAGTATAAACATAACCATAAATAAGAAACATGCTTGTTTATCTTTTCTGCTGTGGCTATTAGCCTAACCTCCAGGTATTAGCATGTACGCATCACACATATGGATCTTGGATGGCACACACAGTGGGGATTCGGTCTGCTGCACATCATAAAGCAAAAGTACCTGGTGTTCGGCTCTAAAAAATGTTGGAAGATTTTTTTTCCTTCTTTTCAAATTAGTGTTACTTGGGGGAGGTATATGATGTGCCAATTAGTATGTATGCTTTTTTCAACAGTTCTGCCTTTTTTTCTCTTGGAGCATTGAGGCAAAATGTCAAGTCCTCTGCAGTCCATCACTTTTCATAAGTTTCCTGTTTATCCCAATGAGTGGCATAAACTCCGTTGTCATGGCCGGTACATACCAATGTACCACATGGCAGCCCGCCACATCAGCCCTGTCACCAAGCCCTCCAGGAAATGAAGCACTGTGTTTTTCTCAGGGAAAAAAACCCCACCTCAGATAGAAACATTTGTTCACTTCCATATTGCTGACTGGCAGCCATCAGAGAATTTCACCACAAAATTAATAGTGGGGAGAACTGGGAAATATTATTGACCCTCATGTCAGGAACAGACCATCACTCATTAATGTATTTTATGAATATTAACTGAGCACTTACTCTGTGCCAGGAACTGTTTTGGTGAGAGGCATATATAAGTGAAAGAAGACAAAAATTACAAAAAATAAAATAAACAGGTAAAGAATCAGTCAAGATATTTTTGATGGGGCTATGCAAACAGCTGGAATTTGGTGACATGGTGAGAGGCTGGCTGGCCACTTGGGAGGGTTGGCTGGGAATGACTGGGCTGAGGCCTGAATGTCAAGAAGGAACCCAACATGCAATGATCAGGAAGCAGAGAATTTGAGCACAGGTCATCGCAAGTATGAAAGTCCAAAGGTGGGAAGCTGTGTGATGTGGCTGAGGAAGGGGAGGGAGGCGGTGTTTTTGGAAGGAAGGGTGGTGTGGCTCCATGAAGGTATAGATGATCAGGGCTTCAAAAAGCAGGGTGAGAGGTTTGCATTTTGCTCTCAGAGTAGTCAAAAAAAAATCAGAAGATATCATTTAAATCATTGTTTATGCTTATGGTTAGGCATGTAGGAAATGGATCATTGAGAGGGAGAGAAGAGGCAGGCAAGGTGAGAGAAAAGGATACATCTGACAGTAAGTTCAAATAGATGTTGCTGGTGAGTTAAATGTGGGAGTTAAGAGAAAGAGAGGATGAAGGAGAACTTCCAACTGTGCGGTTTGGGTACTTGACGAAACAACCAATTTGTTGGGAGGTGGGAATTGTTGTGGGGTGGGTTTCTTTTTAGACAACCAAGTCAAGATGTGAAGGATATATCTGGGATCTAGAGGAGGGTCGGAAAACCTCAACCTGGTGTCATTGCCATATAGACTTATTTCAAGCCACGGGTCAAGATTATGTCGCCTAAGGTGAACGCATAGAAAAAGAAGGTGGTCTAGGATTAAACCCAAGGCATTTGAAAATGTAAATATCCACCAGTGGAGGAGGAGACAGTAAAGGTTCAGAAACTTAGGTAGAAGGAAAGTCAGGAATCTGTGATATCACCAAAACAAGAGAAGAAACAGGATCTTTTCAAGAAAGAGGTAATTGGAGACTCAGGCCATCTTGATGTCACTGGACTTCTCACTGTTGTTTCCCCATTAGCCAAATCTTAAGCTTGCACCTCAAAGAGAAGGCAGGTTTCTATCCCTCTTTTGTATGAGGGCAGGCCCTCTTTGACTAGTTTTCATTTCTCCATTCTAGAAATGACAATTCATTTTCTTAGGCTTAGGCAAGACTTCTCTTGCCTTGTTTCTGGCTGCCAATCCAACCATCTCACTGGTGCACCTTCCTTGCAGCAGGTACTCCCACCCAGCTTGTCTTTGTCTCGTGGGGAGGACCTGACAGTTGAGAGTTCAAAGGGAGGTCCCAAGGGAAGAGGAGAGTGAGGATAAACAAGGGAAGAAGAGTGGGTGCGCTCAGGGATCACACTCTGCCTTGGGACTACACCTTTCCCCAGGGATCTATTTGAAGGCCAGAATCCACAAATACAATGCTCTTTTTGCTATTTTTCAGAGAAAGGTATTGACATCACTCTAGGAAGAGTACAGGAAAACTCACCATTTCTCGGGGAAAATGAAAGTGTTCAAAGCAAACTCACACTGCAATCCATAAACAAGCATGAGAGGAATCAAAATAATGTCTGACAGCTAATGAACTCTCATATGCCTCAGAAAAGCTACAGGAACACATCTTACAATCTACCTCTATTAGTTACTGCTTGTTGCATAATATATTAGCCAAAAATTTCATGGCTTAATAAGAGAGCATATTATCTCACACTTTCTGTGTGTCAGAAATTCAGGAGCAGCTTAGCTAGGTAACTTTGGATCGTGCTCTATCAAGAGGAGGCAGACACAATATCAGCCGGGACTAAAGTCATGCGAAGGCTTGACTGGGGCTAGAGAAGCCACTTCCAACATGGCTGCCTCAAGGCTGTTGGCAGGAGGTCTACATTCCTTGCTGGGGGTGGGGGTCGGGTCTCTCCATAGAGTTACTTGAGAATACTCACAATATGGCACTGATTTTTCTCAAAGTAGAAAGTCCAAGAGAGAAAGAAAGAGAGAAAAAAGAGTTCACAATGCCTTATATGGCTTAATCTTGGAAGTGTAACACCATCATTTTCACCACATTCTATTAATTTGTAAAGCACTAAAATCATCCCATACTCAAGGTGAGGGGAATTTGGCTCTACTTTTTGAAGGAAGGTGTATATAAGAATCTGGGACTATCTTTTTATTAAACTATCACGTTAGCTGTCTTTAGAAATTGAAGAAATGGTGAGAGTTGTAAAGTCAGTCAGATTTTTAAAAAATCGGTGAGAAAGGATGGTTGGTCCTCATCAAGTCCAGCTTGAAACGACTGACTGTGTTTTGTTCCTAACTTCAAATTCCAGAAACTGGCTCTCTCCATAATGTTTCAGTACTGCTTCTAAAGAAAACAGTGCAATCCCTATGCATGCCCGAGATAAAATAGTATCATGAAAAGAAATAAGTTTCCTCTGATAAAATCAGAAGACTTATAATCAGCCGCTAGGTTATATAATATGTGATGGTTTGCTGTATTCATCGTCATCCCTCAGTAGTGTTCAAAACATTACTTATGATTTTGGACTGAAGGTGCGGGGAGTTGATTTAATCACACCCATCAGCTCATTGCCCTTGGTCATCTCCAATCTACATAAAGAAATTCACATTTCCCCCTTTCTCTCTCCCCTCACGTCTCCTGGTCCTGTGCTCTGGCAGAAGCACTCACCCCAACTTGCTTCATATATGCTCTTTGATATGACCAAATGATATGTGATGTTGTTTTCTGTATGTATTTAACACACATAAATAAATTTGTGGTACAAAAAATAAAATAAAAATAAAAGGAATTGGAATAGCTCTGATATTTAAAAAATGAAGTATTAGGATTAGAGCTTCTAAATCTATGTATTTTTAAGCAAATATTGAGAACAAGTGTTCATAACAATTTCTGGAGAGAAATTAGACTGAAAATGGCTAATTTAGCAGTAGAGACCAATCTCCCTCCTTTACTCTGGCAGCAGAAAGAGAAGCAAACATGCAAAGGCCCATTACTGACATGAGAAACAACATTTTGCTTTCCACCAGATGCTGGCCTATAAGAACGGGGTCTCTGCCCTAGAGAACTTGCAGTGTCCAGCAATATGGGAAATTAGTGGCCTGACAAGCCTAAAATATGGTCAATAGTAATAAAAGTTAGCTAGAAGCAGCCCAGGATTTGAACTTTGTAGCAAATACTCGATTCTAATCCTTCCCTTCCCCCTCTCTTTACGATTTAATACTTGGCAAGGGAAAGGTCACTTGACAATATTTATTAGCTCATTAACTGTAAGTGTCTTTGCTGCCATGGGAGATATTTTTTTATAACAATTCTATTCTGCTCTACAAGCTACACTGCAGGTGTCTCTCCATTGTGTAAATGAAAGGGTGAGTGCTAGCTCTCTCTTGGTATCCAAGATCCATAACTAAATATTATTATTTTTTTCCCCCAGCTTGTGAAAGGGAACATGGTCAGACTGAGTCAGGCTTGGCTGACTTACATGAGACCAACTAGGCTAATATCCGTGTTGCCTGAACATGGGCAGTACTTACAAAATGATGAGTTGTGAGTATCTTGTTTCCCTTGTTCAGAAATCCCCTTCCTAAGGAAAGGGAAAGGAAACAGAATTAACATGCAGTAGTGCCAAATACTGTATCAGAACTTTTATAGACACTGTTTAATTTAATTCTCCCAACAGCTGTATTAAATAGGGAAGAAATTAAATAGGGAAGAAATCTTTACCACTAATAAACCAGATGAGGAAACTGAGTCTCAGAAAAGTTAATGTGCTCAGTCACACAGCTGTTATGTGGGGAAGTTGGGACTCAAACCTAAGTCCATGCTTTTTCAAACACGTAACAGTCTATGTTTAAAAAAGTAATATAGTATCCTTAAAAATTATGCAATAGTCTGATCTTGGTTGAAGACGATTCAGTCGCAGCAATAGGTAAAATGTTACTAGTTTATGATAAAAAAAGATTTATTATCTTAGAATGAGGAGCACTGATATTTTAAGCAAATCAAAATGTATTTCTTCTGATTATTTTTAAATATAAATCTGATCACAGCTTAGCTCTTTTGGGGGGTGGGGGGAAGAGGGATCTATCCCACCAGCTCTAGTTGGTGGGGGTATGCTATCCATTGACCAAGAAGTACTTAAAATTCATTCATTCATTCATTTTCTGCATTGACACAGATTTTCCATTTGTCTACCACTCTCGGTTTGACTAACTTCTCATTATTCTTTAAAACTCATCTCAAGTGTCAATTTTTCTGAGAACATTATCTTCCCTTTCATAGTACCCTATATAGTTTTCGTTGTTTTCTATGGCTCAACTCCACATTTTGTAATTGGTTCATTTGTCCAGCTGCTCGAGTATCAACTGAGGGCAGGGGTTTTGTCTTACTCATCTCTATGTTTCCGATACCTAATGGCTGCCATTTAGTGGGTTCTCTCATGATTGAATGAACAAATGGGCAAACGAATGAATTAAGGAATGATTAATATGATTAGATAATTATTCATTTATTACTATGCTCTGTAATATTTCATATGAAGTCTAATATTGGGTGCCAATACTTCAGTGATCGTTGAATCCAAAACCCATGGCCCAATGACAACACTACAAACTCGGTGATGGATATATCAAAGACCAAATGAATTTCTCTCTCTCAGTCTCTTCCTCTCTCTCTCTCTCTCTCTCTCTCTCTCTCTCTCTCTCTCTCACACACACACACACACACACACGCACACACACACACACACACATACACACTTTTTTTCAAATCAGGGGATCCATAAATCATCCCATTGCTTTGCTATGAATTGAAGGACTTTAGAGATTCATTTATGTAGGTCTCATCTGGAGAGGACATTGCCTCTATGTGACTTTGATCCGTAACTAGGATTCTGATAAACTGTTAAATAAAATGCTGTTTATTAAGAGAGATATGCCAGAATTTAAGAACCGTCCCATAGTACCTGGAACTGAGAGTTTATATTCTTGTGAGCTGAATTCAAAGTGTTTGGTAGGAGAGTATGATTAACCATGACAGACCAGTTAGCTAAGCTTTTCATCATTTTTGGCTTCAATGTTAATGCCTATTTAAAATGAATCCAGTCATTTCGGAAGGTGAGAATACAATATATTCAAATAAAATCATCACAGAATGTTAAAACAGAAAGTTTTTCCAGGGTTTTGAAATAACTTAATTTTAAATGATAATTAATTGAATTTTCAACTTCTCCTATTCCTTTTGATTAGAATGCTGTGAAATCACTTTTTTTTTTAAAAGATTGTATTTATTTATTTGACAGAGAGAAACAGAGCTAGAGAGGGAACACCAGCAGTGGGAGTGATAGAGGGAGAAGCAGGCCTCCTGCCGAGCAGGGAGCCCGATGTGGGGCTCGATCCTGGGTCTCTGGGATCATGACCTGAGCCGAAGGCAGTCACCCAACCAGGCACCCCATGAAATCACTTTTTAAAAAAAATGAAAGCACTAAGAATTATTTCTCTCACTTTTCTCTACGAATGGGGTCTCAGAAAAGGATGTTTCTGCTTTACTTTGCTCGGTCTTTATGATCAACCCGGGTCTTGGGGGCCCAGCTGAACAGAAAGTTAAATGGCTTGTGATTCAGAACGAGGCCTGAGGTGGGTGGGGATGATAGTAAAGGGGAGAGGAGATGGGGTGCTAATGATATGAGGAAGAGGGGCTCTTCAGGAGAAAGCATTCATTTTCCAGGTTTCAGGAGAATTTATGAGACAATTAATATTGGCAGTTGTGCACATCTTGTGCAGAGAGCCCTTCAGACAGCAACTGAATAGATGCCAACAGATGTGAAAGTAATAGCCCTTTGGATTTAAAACACTGTCTACAGCTACACAAGGGGAGAATCAAAAGAGTTCTCCTTGTTCAGTAGATATTCAGTATGAGCCACTGCAGTTTTATAAATTACCAGCCATTATTTTATCCTTCAGAGGGCTCCTTAGGTTGCCTTTTAGAATTTTTCTTCCTTTCTGAAGCAACGTGCCTGGTAGCCAGAATGGCCATATGTCCAAAATTTGGAGAGTGGTTCTGATGTAAAATACTCTATCCTTCCGTACACCCCCCACCGTGTTAGATCGTGTGACCAATCTGGGGTTCAGAAAACATGGTCACCATAGATTCAGCCATTCCAGATGAACAACTGCATTCCAGCAATCTCAGACGATTTGATCATCCTTGCTTGCTGTAGCACCCCCTCCGGCTTGGACCCCACGCACTATCGTTCCTGAGCAGAAGATAGGAGGGGAAAAAGAAGGGCACTGCTCTCTCACAATATTACAGGAATACTATTTCACACAATTTTTAAAGTGCAGACAAAGGTAATGTTTTTTGTTAACTTACACAATGCATATTGTAGGAAAGTTCAGAAATATAACCAAGCTAAGCAAAGGAAAACATTCCAATCCTATCAGTTATCCTAACCACAATTCCTTTTCAGTATTTTCATGTGCATATATAAAAACAGATTTTTGGGGGGTGGGGGCGCCTGGGTGGCTCAGTCATTAAGCATCTGCCTTCGCCTCAGGTCATGAGCCCAGAGTCCTGGGATCGAGCCCCATATCGGGCTCCCTGCTTGGCAGGAAGCCTTCCTCTCCTCTCTCACTCTCCCTGCTTGTGTTCCCTCTCTAGCTGTGTTTCTCTCTGTCAAATAAATAAATAAAAATCTTAAAAAAAAACCAACCTGATTTTTTATATCTTTTTGGCTTAACCAAAAATGTGGTGCCAATATCATTTAATTTTCTCACCATATTCTCATTTAGCCATGTATCACAAACATCTTTCTGTATCATTAAACACATATTTACATCACGATCCTTTTAATCACTGCCTAGTACTCCATAACAATATACAGTAAATTAAGTGAGAGTCCTTTGGAGGTTGTTACTCTGCTGTTTTACTCTTATATACAGTACTGAGAAAAGACACGATTTCCTTCACATAAACTGTTTGGGTGGTGATATGGGCCTTTGTTCTGTAGCAGTCTGCAGAGCTTCCTGAAAGTGGCCAGGAATGATAGCTTGCTGTGACGTATGAAGGTCTGGTCCTTCTATGCCCAAGCACATTGATACACTAATGAATCCCCCTTCAATCTTTGCTATCATTCGTCATTGGCTTCTCTTGTGTTTCTCAAGGACTCTCTGGTGTCCAGACCAACTTTCCCGATCATCGCGTTGCCATTACTTTTTTGGCTGGATGTGGCGAGCACTGTTCTGAGGTCAGTCTATGGTTGAGTCGGTCTGGATCACATTTTCGGGTGGTGCATCACACACCATGTCTGCTCCCTGGCTCCAACCAACAGGACTTTAAAGAGATTTTTTAAAGGGCTCAGAAAGTTTCTTGGATATCAAACAGCTCTTATAAAAATAACATTTTTATGACTTAAAATGTAAATGAATCAGAAACATGTGGATTAAATTTCCTTTGAAATACCCATGGGTTTAAAAACTGGAGGGGAAGAGTGCTTGCAAAATGAGTTAAATTGAGTTTTGCCAAAAATAAAACATTTGAAAAATTGTGGGGGATGTTTTGCTGATCCCTAGGTGTTCATGGGTTCTCTCCATTCTCTATCTGAAAAGTACTTAGATTTAAAATTTGGGTCACTCAATACAATGCACTTAGGACTAATTCAATGGACATTTGGGTCTCTAGTTAAAGGAGTGATATCTGAAAGTCAATTTTAGATCAAATGTACTTGAAAGACGCCTTACTTCTTCAATATCTCCCAGTGGCCTCCACTGGCTGTGCCCGTGTGTGCAGGGTGTATCCTGTGTGAGGGGCTCCAAGGCAACTCAGACTATGTTGGTAAGGGTTGATAGGATTTGTGAAACAAATCCAAATTAACACCCCTTTCTTAAGTTCCATTTTCTGTCCGTTACTCCAGTATTTCCGTACTCGTCTATGTCGGGTCAGTATCCATAGAAGCAGAGTTAAGACAGAGATTCTTGTGTCAGTGATTTATTGAGGAAGTGCTCTCAGGAGAAATCTGTAAGGAAGTGAAGGAAACAGATAAGGCAGGGACAGAAGCTAAGCAAAGATGTGGTTTCAGCTGAAAACCAGCCTCAGCCTGATCTTACAGGGCAGCACAAATGGGGCTTCTCAAGTCGTCCCCCCCCTCCCAGCATAGCCCACCTCAGCCAGGAATTGTCTGTTACCTGCCCTTGGAGGGGGCACAAAACTCCTGTGGCAGTTGGGGGAGGGGCAGCTCCAGTCTCTGCTGAGGACAATCCTTGGGGCAGTATTTCCAGTCAAGAGCGTAATGAGTCTTAAAGGACAATATCCTCAGCAATTGGGGGGTAGATGCAATGGGCATATGAAGAGGATCCGGCCAGGCATCAACAGTGTCCACTACATATATTCCTCTTTCTCAAAACCTTGAAGACATCTTTAACTTTTCTCTCTCATGCTTTCCCCAGATTCAGTCAAATTCTTTCCATTTTTTTGTGGTTTTTCTTGTTATTTATCTTCTTTGTCTATTTCCCACTGACGTTCCCACCATCACCGAATATCTGGATTACACTACCCATTTCCTAGCTAAATTCCCACTTTAGAATACCCTGTAACCCAGATTATCCCACACATTGCTGGATTAATATTCTCCAAACCCATTTTCAAATGCTTTGGAATCAGTTTTAAGTATTAAATATTTATGGGGACATTTCTCAAAATTTTAAAGATGAAGAATACATTAAAATTGTGATGTTCTCTTTAGAGCTCCAGTAAATGCTAACATGGTAATTTACAAGTAATGACTTTTTTTGGGTTATATCTGATTTTACACTAAAGTAGATTATAATATGAAAAGTAAAGCTTAAGAAAATCATTTGAAAAATACTGGGAGAATCTATCAGTTAAATTAAAGCTAAAATTTTACTTAAATGAAATGATATATAAAGCACTTAGACCAGTGCCTGATAAAAGCATATAATGGATACTGTCTAATATTCCTACTCTTGACACAAGTCTCATAACTGATCACTCTAGTTATACTTTTGTTATCCTCCAATAGATGCTTTACACAGAAGCAAGAGTGATTATGTTTAAACCCAAATCATATGATTATATTTCTGCCTTACTTATATCTCTTTCCCACATATTTACAGTGAAACCCAATGTTTACCTGGGCCTGTAAACACAGCACAACCCCCCCTGCCCATGTCTCCAGCCTCAGCTCCAGTCGCTGCCTGACACAAGTTTCCAGCAAGGGGCTTTCCCTCTTCCTTAAATGTCAGCCTCTTTCCTGCCTCAGGGTCTTTGTATCTGCTGTTTCCACTACTTGGAAACATCTCCTCCCACCTTACCTACCCCTTGGGTGACTGATCATTGTTAGGTCTCAGTTTAAATGTTTCCTTCTCAGAAAGTCTTTTCCTGACTTACTCATTCATTCATTCATTCATTCATTCATTCATTCATTCATTCTATAAGTACTTATTGAGAATCTACTCTGTACCAGGCACTATTCTAATCCCAGAAGAGAAAGAAAAACCACTGTCACAGTAAAAAGGTAAACAGTTCCTGTTCTCATAGAACTTAAGAAAAGAGAGAGAAAAGAGAGAGAAAAACAAAATGAATAAGCAAATATGTGTGTGTGTATATGAGAAAGTACAGGTGAGAAGATGAGTGCTAGAGTAGAATGACTGCTATTTTTAGTAGAAAGATCAGAAAAGGCCTCTTCATTTTTTTTAAAAAATTATTTTTAAAGATTTGTCTATTTATTTGATAGAGAGACACAGAGAAAGAGGGAACACAAGCAGGGGGAGTGGGAGAGAAAGAAGCAGGCTTCCCACTGAGCAGGGAGCCCGATGTGGGGCTTAATCCTGGTATCCTGGGATCATGACCTGAGCCAAAGGCAGACACTTAACAACTGAGCCACCCAGGAACCCCAGAAAAGGTCTCTTTAAAAAGGGATTTTTAAGCAAAGACCTGAAATAGCTCCACACATGCCACTATATATTCTGCATTTCAGTTCCTTGTGTTTTATCCCTGTTAAAGTCACTTATTAAAATTGGTCATTATTTTTCTGTTTTTCCCACTAGATTATAAATTTAATGAGGACACCATCATTTGTCTTATTCACTATTTCCAACATGTTACAAAGTACCTGATGCATAGAAACCACTTAATATATATTCACCCAATGAATATGTGAAGGTGTTTGTTATTACTGAACCAAAATTTAGAAATCAGAGTTTTTCTCAAATGCAACCTATTGTATTGGAATGAATAAAATGCTATGTGTGAAAGCACATTGTATGATGACAAAAGCTTAGAAGAACAAAGTGAATTGTAATGAACAATAATTCTCATACTTTTAGGATAGAGATGGGGCATAAATAAAAGAGATATACCTTGGCTACCACCTTAGCATTGCTGTGCATTCCATCATATTGCAACAGAAAGAAGTAGAGCCACAGCCCACCTCTGAAACTTTGATCTCTGTATCTCCCCCACCCCGACCCTATCCAAACATAAAAGAAAGAAAAAGACTACCCACTAAATCTTCCAGGTCTATCTCACTTTCCCTAGAAAATAAAGACAAAGTACAGACAATGATTCATTAAGATCATTTTGGGTGGGTGGATGGGAATGAAACCTATCAGATTGCATATTTGTTTCTGAATGGTTAACAGACTGAATTACCCCCTAGATCTGGCAAGAAGCATCCTTTCCCTGGGCACTGTGCTTCTGAAAATTCCACTATGCTCTCTAGCTAAGCTCTTCCTGATGGCCCTTCAGTCTTGGGGCCAAAAAGATTTGTTCAAGCAGAGGCCATGCCATTCCATTCTAGACCATGCTGTGGGGACTGGAACCTCAGCATTTTTTGTCCAGACACTTTCTGAGCCTGTGCAGGGTCTTTACCAGGGCCTACTTCCAAAGAGCACCCAAGGAACATGACTGAAGACTGTCTCCTGGACAGGTGAGTGCAGAAGTCCACAGCTGGTGCGTCCACATGCATATTCGTGAGGTCCCTTGCAACCTAGGATGGAGCCCAGCATGGGAAGAGGAGGGAGAAATGCAGGCTGCAAAATAGGGCCTGGGTGGAAGGGGACCGCTGCCAATATTTGGCTTAGAACTCTAAGCTATCTGGGAATTTTACATTTGAATCTAGCCTTCTCACTTCAAAAGTGCTTATTGTCAGAGGTGGGAGGTCAGTCACCCCTTGTGGGCCAGGATTGCTTGGCTTGGATGGAGTGCCTTGAAGCTCATGGTATGTAAGAGTCTCCATCTATACTCTTGCCTTGTGTCTTGGAAATGTTAGGGTCAGGCTGTTTACTTCCTGACCTCAGACCAGAAGTCTGATTCTTTTTCTTTTTTCAAATTCATCGTAGACTAAAAGGAGAAACTTTGTGTAGTCTTGTAAGAACTCAGTTTAATGGTGCTATGTACAGTATATTGGTGTCCCCCTCAGATTCCTACATTGAAGTCTTATTTCCCAATGTGATGGTATTAGAAGGTGGGACCTTTGGGAAGTAATTAGGTGATGAGGGCAAAGCTCTCATGAATAAATTACTGCATTATAAGAAGAGACAGGAGGGAGATGATTTCTCTCCCCTCCATGTAAGGATACATACAGCAGGAAGGTGGCCATCTGCAAACCAGGAAGAAGGCTCTCACCAGACACCAAGCCTACCACCTTGATTTTGCACTTCATAGCCTCCTGAACTGTGAGAAATAAGGGTTTGTTCTTTAAAGCCATCCAGTCTATAGTGTTTAACAGCCTAAACTAAGACAAATAGATATATCTTAGGAGGGGAAAAAAAAACCCATAAAGCCCTTTCAGAATTTGGAAACCTAAAAAGTAGCCATATCTTTGTACATACTGGCCTCCAGCTAAAACGTACCAACCATAACAAGGCTCCCGAGAGTGTCACACCCACATGTCTGTGCCTAATGGAGGCATCATTTCTTAAAAACACCTGCACCTCTCTGAGATTTGTATTACAGGCCTTTTTCCCAGACTCCATCATTCTTCCTTGGGGGAGAGACTTGGGAATTAGAAAATATCCAACTAACATCCTAGTGTTATTCTAAGAAGGCCAAGAAGACAAATTAGGATGATCTTGGCCAAGAAGTCAAGGGAAGTACAGTACCCTGTAAATTATTCTAATGGATGTATTCAGAGAGAATAGTTATGAATTCATTTAGATTAGTGAGGAAAAATGATCTAGTAAATTGAATTCCAGGTGGGGTAGGAAGGTTCACAGTTTGGTCAGCGCTCTGCTAGAGACTTGAGACATGCTATATTGTTTTATTTCATATTTCTTTGATAACTAAGGACATTAAACATTGCATAATGTTATTTACTGACCATGCATATTTCCCTTTTTGTAAACTGTCCAATTTTTTGCCTCTTGCTATTGCTGGTTTTGAGTATTTGTTTATCTGACTAAGTCTTTAATTTTTATCTTTTATCTTTTTTACCTTTCTTTCTTCTTTTTTTTTTTTCAGTAAGCTCTACACCCAATGTAGGGCCTTGAACTCACAAGTCCAAGATCAAGAGTCCTATGCTGTACTGACTGAGCCAGCCAAGAGTCCCTGTTTATCTTTTAATTTTCTATATTTTTAAATAGAAGAGGTTTTACATTTTGTCAATTTATAATATAAATTTTAGGGGATTGCCTTTTATCTTGTACAAAGTCTGCTCATTAATTGGGACAAAAATAATCCTTAGCAATATTTGGTCTTTTAGCCAGCAGTGTGCTATGTAGCTATACTTCTTTCTTTTTTAAAAAATACATTTTTAAATTTTGAGGGAATTATATATACACATTCAGTTAGTAAGAAATAATAGAGAGAAATCCTGTGCGCCATCTACCCAGTCTCTGCCAATGGTAACTTTTTTCTTTTTTAATGATTTTATTTATTTGACAGAGAGAAACACAGCTAGAGAGGGAACACAAGCAAGGGGAGTGAGAGAGGGAGAAGAAGGCTTCCCACAGAACAGGAAGCCCATTGCAGGACTTGATCCAGGGACTCCAGGATCATGACCTGAGCCAAAGGCAGATGCTTAACCACTGAGCCACCCCGGTGCCCCTCCAGTGGTAACATCTTGCAAAGCTACAGTAAGATAAGACAAACAGGATACTGACATTGACACAGTCAAAATGCAGGACATTTCCATCCCCAGAGACCTCCTACAGGCTGCCCTTTTATATCCAGAGCTCCTCTTTACCACTCATACCCTTCCCACCTCTGACAACCACTAATGTGTTTATTTCTACAATATTGTTATTTCAAGAATGTTACACAGTATGGAAAACTTTTGGAATTGGCTTTTTCCTTGCAGCATACATTTTGAAGATTTATTCATGTTGTTCTGTGTATTAATTGGTCTTTTAAAAGCTTTCCTAGGAGTGTAAACATGCATTTTACTTCTCTGAGCGCATGTCTTTAGTTCCCTTTCTTGCCTTATTATGCTGGGTAGACCCTCCAGCACTAGGTTGAACAAGAGTGGTGACAGCTGTCATCTTTTCCTTTTTCCCAAGCTCAGAAGGCCTTCACCAATAAGGAGAAGTTTAACTTAAGTTTTTGTGGGTGCTCTTGACCACCTTGAGGAAGTTTGCCTTTATTCTTATTTTTCTAGGAGGTTTTTTTTTATTCATGAATGAGTATTAAATTTGGTCAAATGCTTTTTCTCTGAATTAAGGTGATTATGTGATATTTATTCTTTAGCTATTAATATTTCAGATTACCTTGATTCATTTTTTAAAATATTGAATCAGTCTTACATCCTTGGAATGTCTCACTGGGACATGGTGTATAATTCTTCTTTATTGTTGAATTCAATATGCTAATATTTTATTAAAGATTTTTTTGGTGTCTATATTCATAAGAGATACTGGTGTGTAGTTTTCTCTTTTTATATACTATTATTTGTCCCAAGTATTTTTGTAATTTTTGTTTATCTTTTAATTTGATTTTCTAATATGTAGAGGTTTACATTTTATCAATTTTTAATATAAATTTTGGTACCGAGGTAATATTAGTTTGTAAAATGAACTGGAAAGCGTTCTTTTCCATTTTTTTCAGAGTTTGTATAAAATTGCTCTTAAATCTTTTGTGAAATTCTCAAGGAAACCATTTGGGTGTGAAGATTTCTGTTCTAAGAATTTTTTTAAATAGGGGTTTCAATTTTTAAAATACTTTTAAGGCTGTTAAAATGATATATTTCAGATCAGGAGAGTTGTAGTACAGATCAGGTGAGTTGTAATAATTTGTTTTTTGTTTTGTGTCTAAGTTGTCAAATTCATGTGTATAGAGTTATTCATAGTATTCCCTTATTACCTTTCTGATGTAGTTGTTCTTTAAGCATGGGTACACTGGTGGTAAATTCTTAATTTTATTTCATTCTTGAATGTCTTGATACTTCTTTTATTCCTGAAGGATAATTTCCCTGGATGTAGGATTCTGTATTGACAGTTGATTTCTTTCAACACTCAAAACATAACTTGCTCCTTCCTTGTGGTTCTAGTGGTTTCTGAAAAGAAATTTGCTATCATTCAAATGGGTTTCCCCCTAAAGATAGTATACATTTTTCTCTGGCTGCCTCCCATATTCTTTTTCTTTACTGTTTGGAAGTTAAGAATGCTGTTAATTATGCTGTATCTTGATCAGACTTTCCTTGGTTTGTCCTACCTGGGATTCATCAAGCTTCTTGAATCTATGGGTTTAGGTCCCTTGCAACATGTGAGGAGTTTCAGCTATTATTTCTTTGAATAATTCTCAACTACCCCCTACACATACCCTTTCTCTTCTATTTCCAGCAATCTTTTTTTTTTTTTAAGATTTTATTTATTTGACAGAGAGAAACACAGCCAGAGAGGGAGCATAAGCAGGGGGAGTGAGAGAGGGAGAAGCAGGCTTCCAGCTGAGCAGGGAGCCCGATGCAGGGCTCGATCCCGGGTCTCTGGGATCATGACCTGAGCCGAAGGCAGCCGCTTAACCAACTGAGCCACCCAGGCGCCCCTACTTCCAGCAATCTAATGGCACAAATGTTAGATCTTTTATTATAATTCCACAAATATGAGGCTCTGTTCAGTTTTTCTAGTCTATTTTCACCCTGTTGTTCAGATTAGGCAATTTTTATTGTTCTATCTTCCTATCTTTTCATTCTTTCTTCTGTGTCTACTGTTCTGCTTGTGAGCCCATCCACTGACCTTTGCATTTCAGTTATTGTAGTTTCAAGTTCTAAATTTTCTATTTGGTTCTTCTTTATGACATCTCTTTCTTTTCCAAGACTGTATTTTTTCATTTGTCTCAAGCATCATCATAGTTGCCATTGTAGCATTTTTAATCATGGCTCCTTTAAAATCTTTGTCAGATAATTCTAACATGTTTGCCAGCTCAATGTTGGTGTCTAATGATTGTCTTTTTTCATTTGTTTTGAGATCTTTCTCAGTCATGGTATGACTAGCTATTTTTTATTTAATTCAGGACATTTTCTATCATGAGACTGGTTTTATTTAAGCCTGTATTTTATCTGGCTTTGTGTAGTATCTCTGGCAGTGGAAAGTGAGACACTGACTTCTTATTCTCTGATGAAAATATAAGCCCAGGTTCCCTACTCAGCCTTGTTTGCATGGAAGGTAGGGGGACCCTTGTTATTGCTGGGCAGGCTTCAAGTCCAGTTCTTCTCATCGTCCTACTGGCAGCGTGGTAGGTATGGCCTCATTGCTAAAGGGTGATGGTAAATATCTCTTGACTCTTTATTAAGCTTCTTTACCACCCGTTAGGAGGGGAAGGAATGCTTCATTAATCCTGGGGAGGTGTTCCAGACTTTCCAGGTGGTGTCCCCTACCACTGAAGGCTTCTTCACCTCTCTGTGGGAATGAAAGCAACTTCCTTCTTTGACACTACTTCTGTAAGGGTATTGGGGTACCTTGTTGCAACCTTTTGGAGTAGAAGTCTAGACTTTCTAGTTACTCTTTACTGGTATAGATGGGGCCCATTTTTGTGTTTTGCTGGAGTAGATTATCTAAAAAGTATTCTCTTTCTAGGCCAACTCTATCCTGTTTCTTTGGCTACAGATTGCAGACTTGTTTTGGATGAAATCTTTTTTTTTTTTTTTTTTTTTTTGATCTGTGCAGTTTGCATTCACAGGTTGCCAGTTTCTTTAGGTCCAAAAAGTGGGATAAAAGAGATAACAAATAAAAACTACCAACAAAATACTCTCATTAATATAACTCATTTCATTCCTTAGGTTCTGCTATTCTTTAGCCTATCTGCCTTCTTTCTATTTTTCAGAGCCTTCCTATGCTTGTTTTGTATATAGTGTCCAGGATTTTTAGTTGTAATTAGAGGGAAGAATAGGAAAAGTTACATCTACTTCATATTCCCTAAAGTGGAAGTCTTTAAATCTTCTATTTCTTTTAGCGGCAGATATTTTATTTTCATTTTAAACGTGCCACATGGTTCTTATTATGTTCATTCTTAAGTTTACAAATAGTTATGTATATAGTTACTATTTCTAAGTTGAGCCTCTGTAGGTTCTAGAACACTTGAATCCTCTACCAGTTCTCAATTTCTCTGAAACTTCAGGGAGAGTCCCAAGAATCACATATATGTATGAAAACATTCCAGATAGAATCACATTTTATTATTAAATGGGGTATTGATTCTGCAACCCTATACAACTTGGTGTTCTGGTGAATTGGGCCTGAATGTAGATGATGGTGAAGTAGTGGTTGCCTAATCATGGTTTCATTAAGCATGGGGTAAGAGCACAGGCCCGGGAATCAAACAACCTGGCTTCTCCACTTTATAGCTAGGTGACCATGAGGAAGTTACTGCATGTTTTAGTGCCTCAGTTTATTCACCTATGAAATGGAGATAAATAAGTACTACCTGAAGTGAAATCTGCTGTCATTCAAGTTGTTTTTCCCAATAGGTAAGATGTCAGTTTTCTCTGGTTGCTTTTCAGATAATTTTCTCTGCCTTTAGTTTTCTTTTTTTTTTTTTTTAATGCTATGTCCTGGTATGGATTATTTTTGGTTTATCCTGTTCAGAGTTCCTCTAGCTTCTTGACCTTATATAGACTTAAGGCTACTGTAAGATTAAGTGCACTAATATGCATATAGCATTTGTAACAGTATCTGCCTCAGAAGAGCCATATGAATGTTAGCCATTTGTATTATTGTCTCTTTTCCTCAAGGTAAAAACTAAAAAAGTGTAAATGAATTATAGACTTTAGCTAATAATAATGTATCAGTATTAAGTATTTATTAAGTGTAACTAATATGCCATACAAAAATAAAATATCAATAATAGCGAAAACTGGCTGTGGCATGTATGGGAACTCTCTGTGTTATCTTCGCATTTTTTTCTGTAAATCTAAAATTGTTCTAAAACAATGTTTACTTTAGAAAATGCCTGTGGGAAATGAATGATGGAAAGAACAATAAAGAATAGGAATCAAGGAGTGAGAGTTAAAAAAAGTTGTTTAACAAAGGAGCTTTATGGAAAATAATATATTTTCCATACTATAGACTACAATAATTTATTCTTTTCTTTTCTCCTGAAAATATAGATGTAAATAGAAAGCAAAAATGTAGACAGCTCACCAACTGAGCTACCCAGGTGCCCCTACATATATTTATTATCAAAATTACAAAACATAGGGGCTCCTGGGTGGCCCAGTCGTTAAGCATCTGTCTTCAGCTCAGGTCATGATCCTGGAGAGCCAGGATCAAGCCCCAGATCAGGCTCCCTGCTCGGCAGGAAGCCTGCTTCTCCCTCTCACTCCCCCTGCTTGTGTTCCCTCTCTCGCTGTGTTTCTCTCTGTCAAATAAATAAATAAAATATTTTTAAAAATTACAAAACATAAAGAAAAATAAAGCTACCCATAATCCTTCCATGTTACCTTTTAAATGTATTTCCTGTTGAGCTTAATTATTTTTTACTTTTCAACTATAAGTGACTGTATGCATATTTAATTTGTGTTCTACTTGACAGTTTACCAGCAGCCCTTTTTCATGCCATTTAAAATTTTTAATAATCACTATTTTTAGTACTATGAAATATGAAACAGTTGTGTTATGATTTACTAATTTATTAACCCATTGGATATTTAGGGATTCTCTCAGTGATAGTCTATTCACCCATATTTGTTCCAATTCCAGAAGAAAAGTCCTAACTCACTGATCCTTTATGTCTCTTTCTGTGACGATAGCAGTCTTATATATGAAACTCAGGAAAGAAACAACTGGGGTCCAAACAGTCAAATATGCAAGTCTGAAATATAGAAGTACTTTAAAAAATTTACTTTTGAGTATAGTTGACACACAATGTTACATTAGTTTCAGGTGTGTAACTGATTCAACTTCTTATACATTACCCTTTGCTCACCACATTAGCCACTATCTGTCACCATACAGCATGATTACAATATCATTGACTATATATCATGGACTATATTCTCTATGCTGTGCCTTTTATTCCCATAATTTATTCATTCCATAAATGGAAGCTGGTATCTACCACTCTGCTTTGCCCATTTTGCCCATCCTCCCAACTCCCTCCCTTCTGGCAACCACCAGTTTGTTCTCTGTATTTATAGGTCTAATTCTGTAAAAGTACTTTAACTGCCACAGTCATTCGGAATCCCATTCATCTCTCTCAACATTCTACAGATGAAGCCCATGTCTGCCTCCCTATATAACAAGTAGCTAACACACTGCATCCTCTTGTCCAAGACCACTGCTTATAAAACTAGACTTCCAAGTTCAGCTTTATTCCCTCACTGCATGCCATTCTAATGGGAAGAGTCATCTGAATGACCTCTAAGCCATGGTGACACTGGACTTCTGAAACTGAGTCCATGACGATGTCTGGTGGGGCAAAAACAAGCATGGAAAGGAATCCCCAGTCAGTGTAGCCAGTTAGTTTCCTAGCAAGCTGGAAGACGACAGATTTTCCTTAGATTTTCAGCCTTAAAACCCACTATATTGCTCTGCAATATGACGTGGAGCTTCCACAAAGTCCCACAAGATCTCTATGCCACCTACATGAACACTTGTGACTCTTGATGTTACACCAAATATTATAATGGCACCCTGGATTTGGATACAAGCACCATTTCCCAGGCCACCAAGAGTATGTCTAATGCATTGAATTTAAAAAGCCTACTGTTGGGCTTCTGGTTGACTCAGCTGATAGAACATGCGACTCTTCATTTTGAGGTAATGAGTTCAAGCCTCATGTTAGACATAGAGCTTACTTATAAGAATTAATTTAAGAATCTATGGTTGGTATGAAACACAGGATGATGGACCTAAACGACTAAACTGATTACTACGTACTTCTCAGACTCACCAGTCAAATGACATTGAAAAATATAATTTAACCAGTACTGCCATCATAAACCAACACATGTTTAAATAGAACTTGGGGTTCTCCTAGGGCAGCCATCATGATGGTTCTTCCAAAAGTGTTTGTGTTCCTCATCTGGCTGAGCCAAATCTATCGTTTGTTTGTTTTTCTGTAATCTAAGTTAGTAATGAAAATGAGAACACTTAAAATGCATAATATATCAAATACTGCAGCATGAAAATGTCTTTTGAGTTAACAATGCCAAACTTTTTCTTTAACTAAAAGCAATTCTGAAGTTCATCAAGTGATACCTAAGGATTCTATTCATTTACAGAATTTTTAAAATAGATTTTTAAATGTATTATTTGACAGAGAGAGAGGGACTGCGAGAGAGAGAACACAGGTGGAGTGGGAGAGAGAGAAGCAGGCTTCCCACAGAGCAGGGAGCCCGATATGGAGCTCTCCTGGGATCATGACAGGAGCCCAAGGCCGACACTTAATGACTGAGCCACCCACATGCTCCCATTTACAGAATATTGATTGAGAACCTACTATGTATCAGGTGTTATTCTAAGTGCTATAAAGAAGGCAGAGAAAAAAATCACTGCAATCATGAAGTGTATCTTTTTTCAGAGTCCAGAATTGATGAACCCCTGCCTTCTGAGATAAAGCTGATAAAGCCAGGAAGAAATTATTGTTGGAGAAGGAACCTGACACTGGAAACTCTTTACATTTTTCTTCTGGGTTCATCTCTACTTATTTAGAGTGAACGGATACTGAGATGCCACAGGAGAGCATCAAAATCTTTTAAAATGAGAGAAGGAACCTAGGGGACAGAGTCCACTGAGGCAGACCAGTGAGCAAATTCCAGATTTTGTGTATGGTGGGAGCTGGGCAAGTTATGGGTCACAGAGAGAAAGGAAATTGTTTAAAAAATAAACAAAAAAGTCAAGACTGTGTTGGTTATACTCTACAAAGAAACAGTACCATGTATGAAAGAGAAAAACAAAGTCTTAATTTTCACTGAAATCGGGATACAAACTAGAGTTCTAATTAATTAATTAATTAATTAATTAATTTATTTATTTATTTAGATTTTATTTATTTAACAGAGAGAAACACAGCCAGAGAGGGAACACAGCAGGGGGAGTGAGAGAGGGAGAAGCAGGCTTCCTGCTGAGCAGGGAGCCCGATGTGGGACTCGATCCCGGGTCTCCGGGATCATGACCTGAGCCAAAGGCAGTCGCTTAACCAACTGAGCCACCCAGGCGCCCCCAAACTAGAGTTTTAAATCAGAACAAGAACCAACTAATGACAGAGTAGAAGCAGAACTTGAAATGTTCGGTTTTATGGCTGGTTTGAAACTATGAAGTTTCTCAGGCTTTTTGAATTTTTATTTTTTTTATTTTTATTCCTTTTGCGGTTGGGGGGGTACTAGTAACCAACCCTTCAGAAATTACAAATGGGCAACTGGGATTGAGGACGGTTTATGGAAAACTAAGGATCCAGTCCTTTCCAATTAGATCTTTGAATCCAATGAGAATTGTCGCTAATTTGGAGGGTCTGTGCTATGCTTCCTGTTGCACTTCAAGGATTAGAAAAAGACTAGAGGAACAGCTTTGGAATTATTCTGTATCTTGTCTGGACAGGAACAGGAGTGTCATTGGGAGCAGGCCAAACACTGTATGGGAATTCAGATGAGAACTTCAAAGATAAGAAAATAGATTTTGTCCAAGGAAGACAGACAAATAAGGAGGGGGGAGAGAACTAGAGCATAGGACAGGGATAGAACATATTAATTTGCACTCTTTGAAAAGTGAGTCTCTCATCACATCCTTGAAGTTAGTACTTGGACAATTTACCAAGTTTGTGTTGAAAGAAGACAAGGAAAAGGACAGGTTGTAAAAAGAGATTTGGGAAAGGTTGGGAAAACATGCAGCTTCATAAACTCTCATGTCATTAAATACTACAGTTTGGTTGGAATAAATAAAATGAATTGTGAGCCTGGTTAAATGAAAGGAAATTAAATAAAGAATGGCTCACTATTTGGTTGCAACATTGCCTATGGATTTTTGCCAAACTACATACATAAGTCACCAAAAAGATGCCCTTCTACCAGTCTACTCGAAGCATCTTTGTTCAATTGTGCTCTTCAAATGGTTTGATTTTCTCCTACTATTCTTTCTATTTTAACACATTAAGAGCTATTTTTCTTATATGCCAAAGGTTTTTTTGCCCTTTTAGATGAGGGAAACACTGATAAATTTCCCTTAAAATTTTAAATGAAAAATTGTAAATCATGAATAGATAATTTCTCTGAGTTATATCAATTGTCAGTCATGATGATCTAAATATTCATCCTGAAAGTATGAAGGAATATTTTGGAAAAGTCTAAGCCTGTACAACACTGAGCAGAACAAAAACCCCTCGATTTCCTCCATAAGGAGGCAGCTTTTCAATGATGGTCTCAAACTGAAAAAGAGAGGAATGGTTTCCTGCCTCATCAGCATCACACATAGTAGCTGGGCATGACAGTGATGCAGTCACAAGAGTTTTATCCTGGATTCTTACAGCCTCACTGTGACCTAAATCACACACACATGTACACATACAATTTGCAATGACATCAGTCAAAACTTCCTGTGAGCAGCTGGGAAAGAGACTTGGCCTAGAATTCCAAGAAACCCAACCTGAGGTTTTAAACTATCTTCATTCCTAATGCTTTGCAATTGATCGAGTTTCCAACAAAATTATCACTGTCCCTGGTGCCAAGAGCAAACAGAAGGCAGAACTGATTTAGGGAGGAGAAACATTTCGTTGAAAACAACGACATGACTCTGTGAGGACATTTCAGAGGGGCCCCAAAAGTTGTAATCCAAAGGTGCTATTCCCAAGATCTGCTGGGTTACCTGGACACAGGTGAACGCGAGCAGGGGTGGGGGATGGGAACGAAGAAACACTGATGCCTCCTCTTCACTTCAATCTCATTTTCTTTCCTGAAACCGAATCTTGATTTGCTATTTGGCTCAAGGAGCAGAAGAGGACAGAGGAAGTCACAGTGCATTTCCATTTCTTGTCCAGGTTCCAGTCCCTTGTCAGGAGAGTTGAACCCTGGATGGCCTAGCAACATCCCCGTGGAGGTCTGCTTGGCAAACAGAGGGAAGATGCTTGTGTTGGAGGACAGCCTTCTGTAGATTTCAGCCCACAAACTGTCCATCCCCTCTGACCCCTGTCAGTACTACAATAGGAAGAACAAGATAAAGAAAACTCCCCTTCTCATCAAAAAGACAAGAACTTTATATATAACAGTCACCAGACAATGCCTCCTTGGCCGGTGTCCAGGCTGGCTACAGAAATTTGCAACAAAACAAAAGCAGCCCTGTAACTCAAACAGTGGGTGGTCTAAGTCTACACACACAGCAGCTTCTCCATGGCTGACAAATCTCACAATTAGTGGATTACTGGGTCAATCACATGAAAATATCTTTTAACAATAACATGGTTTAAAGTCACCATTATTGACACATCAGAATGCTTATCTCTACTAGATTTTAGATTGCATTATAATGTGAAATTATTTAATTGCCAAAATTTATCTACTTCTTCAAATAAGGTTCTGAATCAATGGTGCTGAAGAGAATTGCCTGTAATACAGTGAGCTATTTTTAAGAGTAGCCAAGAAAAGAATTCAGATCTTCTGCTGATTATTCCTGGTTTAATGATTCACCGTTGGTAGGCACAGTACTTGTGTTGGATTACACACAAGTTAGCGTGACATCCAGAAAGTTTTGAACAGATTGTCCCCAGGTATGTCCTTAAGTAGGAATCAACTAGTTGTCTTTTGTTAACAACTCAGAGATAAATGGGAGAGGAATTAAGCTCCCCAAAATTCTAGATAATATATACCCAGGCCTTTCTCCACATTCCAAAAACCTCATCTGAAGGCTCTGTTTCTTACTGAGTTAGCCTGGAAGTCTTATCTGGAATAAAACCTAAGAAAAGCCAACATTCTGGAGAACTCTGAGGCTTGCAAAGAATATCCACAGTGGATATCCACTTTTCAAATGAACATCCTGGAGTTCAGAGACTTATTTTAAAATAGAGCAGTGCAAAGAGCAAAGTGTAGACACAGTCTCTCTTTTTAAAAGACTATCTATTTGAGAGAGAAAGAGAGAGAGAGAGAGAGAGAGAGCACAAAGGGAGAGGGAGAAGCAGACTCCCCATTGAGCACAGAGCTCGATGTGGGACGTGGGACTCGATCCCACCTGAGATCATGACCAGAGCCCAAGGCAGATACTTAACCAACTGAGCCATCCAGGCTCCCCTCACCAACCTTTTTTTTTTTTTTCCATAAAGGGCTAAACAATATAGAAATAAAACAAGGCAGGAGAAACTACAATAAATCTTGAAAGTGAAATATTTAAATATTAATACAATGGAAATATTTAGAATAAAAGACACACAGGATGTAGTTCAAATGGGACCTGGAGTAGGGAACGCATAAGGCTACACACATACACACACACATACACATGTACATATGAGACAGCACCACTTAGTGGTTACAACTTCAGATTTGGAAGTCAAACAGGACTTTAAATCCCAGTTCTGTCGTTCATCAAATGTGCAGCTTTACGAACAGTACCTAAAACTCCTTCACCCAAGGTTTTTTTAAATTTATTAAACAGAGTAACAAAGCAGTTTCATAGATGCCTATGAAGCTTTTCAATGAAATGATACATGTAAACACCTAGTCTGAAGCCTGGCACAGATTAAGTGCTCTGTAAATTTGGGTGAAAGTTATCTTGAAATGAAGTAGTCAGAGTCTAAAAGAAAGTGAAAAGAAGGGACACGGTGGTCACATTACCTGAAAAAACAAAATAGTACACATGACTTCAGAGTAGAAGGGATTATTGCTATTGGGGTCATCACAGAAAATCTGGGAAAGATCATCACTGTGCGAAAGTACAAATTATATTGACAAAGGAGAAAATCCTTTCACTGAAAGCTATGAGAAATTATCATCTTTTCTCAGGTTTTATTTTTGGATTACTACCAATTCTCAGTTACTTAAAGCTTCATAAATTCATTTGGCTCTTTTTCTTCTTTTTGCATTTCTTGATGCACAGATTTTGATCATTTGACTAACTGTTAATATTCCATCAAAAAACAAAAAAGTCTTGACTTCCAATGTGAGTATAACGGCTACCAGGAGACAGAATGGGAAGTAGGGTAATCCAGGGAGAAAAACAAAACAACAGAGACTTTGGACACAGAAACAAACTGAGGGACTTGGAGGGAGGGGGGTGGAGGGATGGGAGAGCCTGGTGGTGGGTACTAGGGGCACCTATTGAGTGGAGCACTGGGTGTGGGGAATGGGGAATGAATTTTGGAACACTGGGGAAAAAATTTAAGTAACAATAAAAAAAAAAAGGAATCAGGTGACTTTAAAAAAATAAATAAATAAATAAATAAATTTAAAAAAAAGGAATCACAGCAACTTCTCTATCAGAAAATACACTCTGACAGCAGAAAAGTTTGATTTTAGATTCTAGTGATGTCTTTGCACTATGCCTGCAACTTGGTTCTACCCCAAATATATATGTCTGATTTCATGAAATAAAGACTTTCAGAAATTATAAAGTATAATCATTGTGCTAGGAAGGGGTTAGGGGGGCAAAGGGGAGTGAATAGTAGTGGGGAAGTAATAAACAAATATGGTGCTAAGGAGACAATACTAAAGTAAAAGAAACTTAGATGTAAAATAAACATAAACAGATCTGTGTAGATTGAACAGGAAAAAAAGTCATCACTGAGGAGTGGCTTATAGCTGAGGCCTAAATGATGAGAAGGAGCTAGACACTCCAAGATTGGAAGAAATGATGTTCTAGGCAGACAGTACTAAGGCCCTGGACAGCAATCAGCTTCGTGTGCTGGAATGACGGCAAAGAAAAAAATGTATGTTCAGAGCATAAAGAAATGAATTAAAGAAAAATTTATTTAGTAGTTAAGACTATGTATTAGTTAATATTAGTTAAGGAGAATAGTGTATTAATTTACTGGCAGTCTGCCACAAATTGATGTTATTTAAATTGATATGGTATCAACTCATATTATAATACAGGAAATTTGTAATAGTGTTCTTCTTATTTCATCCCCCCAATCCTTTCTGCTGTTGTTGTCATATCTTTCTTACTGCATATTTATGCATATCACAATAATATATTTTTCTTTGAAAATCAATTGTTTCAAATAATTCAGAAAAAGTAAAAAAGAAAAAAAAAGAAAATGTCATATAGTTACTTAAATATTTATTAATTTCTGAGTCCTTTCTTTTTATGGGTCCAAATTGCTAACTGATATAATTTTTCATAAGCCTGAAGAACTTCACTTAGTACCTATTATAGTGCAGCGTGTTGATAAAAATTCTCAGCAAGCTAGGAATAGAAGAGAGCATACTCAAACAGATAAACACATCCAAAAACAGTGCTACAGATAACATCACATAGTGAGAAACCAAATGCTTTACCTGGAAGTTTGTTAGGTCTTATCTATAAAACCAATAACTCAGCAATTCTACATCTCTCTTTACCTAAGACTATACATATGCAGTGGATTTTGCAATAGAGGATATTCCTTCCATGTATACCTGCAATTCCCAGAGAAGATGGGAGATTTTAGACCAAGGTCAGAATATAAGAAGTAAAACCTCCATGTAGATGGTGAGACTGGTAGATGCTATCCCATGATGAAAGCTGGGCTCCTGAGCACAGCTGAGAATCAAGGAGGGTGGCCAGGGAGGGGTGGTATAAGGGAGAGCTGCAGACCCCCAGCAGCACTATGTGACCTTGCTTGCTTGCTCTAACTACCGCTCCTAGCCTTCATATGGTCACAGCTCCAGACTTGCCCAGTAACCTATTAACACCTGTCAATCCAAGGTTATGCACATATCTCCTGGCTGTCTCACTATTTCATTTTAATTAAAACTAAGTTTGTTCTCTGGTAAGCCAAAAATCTACCACACTGGTTACAAATAGCACCCTTGTACATTTTTTTTTTTTTAAGTCAAATACTTGTCCTTTCTTCCCAAAGCATTTAATCAGCATTTACTGTGTTCCTAAAACTTCCCTGGAACATCAGGCTGAACACAAGGTTAGGACAGCAGCAAAAGCAAAGGGGCTGAGATGAATGAGAAAACAGTATGCTATTTGGGGAATTAAATGTTATCAGTATCACTGGACTTTAGTGGGAAAGAAACTGGGTAAGTGTTGAAGCTAGAAAGGTGGGCCATCCCTGGATTATGAAGGATTTCACACATATGCTTGGATTTTCAACTTTTTTTTAAAGCAGTTGTGGGTTTTTACCACTTGACTCATAGTTATAAAAACTGAAGACTCCAATCACCTTTTTCTTTCTTCTTTCTTTTTTTTTTTCTCTTCTTTCTTAGCTAAGATTTTTTGAAAGCCAAATGCTCTCCAGAAGTTCAGGAGTGTCTCTCCATAAATATATTCACATGAGGAACATAAAACTATATTTTGGAAAACAATGAGGGATTTCTTCTACTTAATCTGTGCTTGACACAGAGTAGTAAGAAAGGATCCAGTTTCCTCTCATTGGTCCTGGTTCTCATACCATAAGCACTGATCCAATTACTACCAAGACCATTCTCCACAGGCTTCATTATCTACTTCCTGTCCAGGTTTGTGTTGGAATGTTTTAAAAACTCTATCCAGGGATGCTTTAATGAAAGAAAGAATTAAATCTATCTAAAAAGTGAAAATAAAGCATTTCATTTAATTCCTGTTCTGACTGTGTCATTCATTTCTTCACTGGTTCTTTAACTTTAAGATCTTCATTACAATGACCATTCCCTGTTCTCTCAATCTGTCTATGACCATTTGTTTCCATTTCTTTTGCAATCAAGGTAAGACCCATGGATCATCACTTCAAACTCTTTCTGTGTATCTTTTAGTTTTTTACACCTTTGCATTTCTTCCCAGTAAAACCCAAATGAGCAACTTTTAGGCAAGGGGGAGAGAGAAAGGAAATGAGGAATATGGAAAAGCAATCAGGTAGGGACCAGACAAGAAGGAGGAAGTCCCCCATGATGCTCCCTACCTGTAATCTAGGCAAGAAATGAGAAGAGCCTGAAGTACGGCAAGTGGGACATAAAATACCAAGATCTGATTCTAGGGACATCAACAGGTGGAATTAGAAAACTCTGTCCTTGCTTTTTCAGCAGTATAGTGGCCAGCTGTGTTCATTAAAACTGGTAACAGAGAAAGAGTAAACTTTGGTAAAGAGGACAGAGTCCACTCTCGCTAAGAATTTGAAATCCTTGCGAGGCCTCCAAATAGAGGTTTTCAAGAGTTCAGGAGAGATGCTGTGGGATGCACAGGTGATGTACTGGAGTCATTAGCATGTAAGTGGTAATTGGAGCCATGGGTTTAATTAACATATAAAAGGAAAATGTGTTGAGAAAGAATAGGAGGGACTCAAAGACCAGAAGAGTCCCTTAAAGAAAGTTATCAAGAAGCCAAGGGTAAAGAGGGGATCACAACACTGAATAATGAGCAGAAAAAAACACTGCAGAGAGTTCAAGAAAGATAAGAACAGAACGTATCTTTTGGATGTAATAATAAAGAGCTCATTATTGACTCAGTCAAAATAAGGGGTGGAATCCATGCCTGGAATAGTCTGAGAAGTGCATATGATGTGCTAAAATAGACATCGCTGTTCAATAACCCTGGCTGTAAAGGCAAAGAGGTCAAGAGGACAGTGCATGGATGAAGCAGTATTCTAATGGTGGTAACCATCTGAGCATGCTTGGATGTTGATGGGAAACAACTGGAAGATAAGTAGAGATGGAATATTTAGGAGAAGATGGGAAAAGATAGGAGATAGGAGAAGATAGAGTGAGATCTACAAACAGTGGGTGGGGATGGGAACCAGGGCATGGACAGGAAGGTTAATTTAAGGCAGGTCAGGACTTCCCTCTTGTTTTAATTTAAAAGGTAAGGATTGAGGTGAAAACGAGGTTTGGATTGGGAGCAGGAAATAGTTGGAATTTCTTTCCAGTGGCACTTCTTTTTTTTTTTTTAAATTTAATTAACATATAGTGTATTAATAGTTTCAGAGATAGAGTTCAGTGATTTATCAGTGGCCTATAAGACCCAGCGCTCATTACATCAAGTGCCCTCCTTACTGCCCATCACCCAGTTACCCCATTCTCCCACTCGCCTCCCCTCCAGCAACCCTCAGTTTGTTTCCTAGAGTTAAGAGTCTCTATGGGTTGTCTCCTTCTCTGATTTTGACTGTTTTTATTCTTCCCTCCCTTTCTCTATGATCCTGTCTTGTTTCTTACCTTCCACATATGAATGAAATCATACCATAATTGTCTTTCTCTGACTTATTTTGCTTAACATAATACCCTCTAGTTCCATCAGTTCCATCCACGTCATTGCAAATGGTAAGATTTCATTTTTTATGGCTGCATAAGTTTCCATTATATATATGTACCACATCTTCTTTATCCATTTGGTACCTGCACACAAATGTTTATAAGAGCAATGTCCACAATAGTCAAAATACGGAGAGAGCCCAGATGTCCTTCAAAAGATAAATGGATAAAGAACACGTGGCATCTATTTCTAATATCAGTTATTGTAAGGAAGTGAAGGGAGAAAGTCAATGCAAAGAGCTGAAAGAAACTAGGGAAGAGAAGGAAAATGAAGATGAGGACCCAGCCAAGACTGGCAACTGCAGATGTGTTATTTCAGATTGTTGACTTTTTCTTCATAACAGAATCATCTGGGGAAGTTTAAAAAATGCTTATTTCCATTTTCTCACCTAAGAGATACTGACTGTTCTGGGCAGAACCATTTCAGAAGGTACTGCCCTGGTGCCTTCAGTTTTATGTGTTTGCAGCCGCAGGGTTCAACAGTCCGGGTATAAGGCAGGAAGGCAGGTGGTTGAATTGATCAGAGTTGCAGTTCTGCTGCATAGATTCAGAGGAAGGAATTCAATGGAAAGACACAGAAGGGGTAGTCTAGAGTCTAGGCTGAGACAAGAAAATGGAGACATGAGGTAATAACAAGACTGAGAAAACAGGGTAGCCAAGGAGTGGTGAACACATATGGAAAGAGTAAGAGGGTGAATGATCTGGACACAATGAAGTAAAGAGCATCCCCTTTCATCTTTCTGATCTAAAGCCACTCCTGGGGTACCATGTCCTTGAAAATACTTTTTATTTATTTTTTATTTTTTTAGAGAAAGAGAATGAGAGAGGGGAGGTAGGGGGATAGGCCAAGGGGGAAAGAGAGAGTGAATCTCATGGAGCCTGATGTGGGGCTCTATGTCATGATCCTGAAATCACTGCCTGAGCCGAAACCAAGAGTTGGATGCTTAACCAACTGAGCCACCCAGATGCCCCGAAAATACTTTTTAAATTATTTCAGTGCAAAGCTATAATTTTTTTTTTATTTTTTAAAAGATTACTTATTTATTTGAGAGACAGCAAGAGAGAGAACACAAACTGGGGGAGTGGCAGAGGTAGAGGGAGAAGCAGACTACCCACTAAGCAGGGAGGCCGATGCAGGGCTCTATCCCAGGATCCGGAGATCATGACCTGAACTGAAGGCAGATGCTTAACTGACTGAGCCACCTTGGTGCCCAGAAAATAGAGTTTATAGAGAAGTAGCAATGAGGTCAATGCTTAAGCTATGGAGGAGAAGAAAGTGGGAAAGAAGTCTGCATTAAAAATATATCTGAATCTATTTATATAAAGTTTCTTATTCTTCTTGTATCTATGTTCATTAGTAACTAAGAATATTTAGCAACTAAGGAAGTGATTGGAATCCTCAAGTTTAGTGTGTATTAGGGAGTAGTATGATTTTGAGATAATCCCTCCTCTGGAAGTAGGAACATGAATAATGCTTTTCTCTAAGAGGGGATGCGATTAGTAAAATGTAGGGACCCTAGGTATATTAAGTTACTAGAATGGTCTTAAGTAATCTGTGTATGGTGTAAGTTTTTGAACAATAGAGGCCCCAGAATGAGAAGAATGATAAAGTACAAAGAAACCTTGAAGCAAAACCCATTTATATCTCTGTAAGAGCCTAGGATAGAAATGTGAACTATTCTTAACAGAAGTAGTAACAGTAAGATGGGGCAGAAGCTTTAGATCCTGCAGCAACATAAATAACAAAGTCTTGATAACAGCCCAAGAGAAGAGAAAGAAAAATGAGTTCTAAGAATGCTCACGGTATTTCACAAGGAGTCCTCGAAAAAAGGTTGAGCATTATTCATTGGAATTTTCCCCCATTGTTTTCTCTCATTAAAACTGGCCCTGTTTTGTCTCCCTCTGAGACTGTCTGAATTGTAGATTCTGATGTCCTTTGAACTTTGTTCTTTGATAAAAGTTGGGCAAAAAACACTTGCCACACACAACTGTGGCCCTGAGATGTGAGACTCGTGATAGTTCTGGAGAGAGCTTCCTGCCCTATGCAGAAAAAGGAAGACAATTGTTCAAACTGACCAGGAGGCAAAATATTTCCATGGTTAGTCATTAATATTTACTAAGGCATCAATGCACTGCAAGCTTCTTAGATTCAAGGAATATGTTGAAAGGTCCTGTTTCCCATTGCCATAAGGCAGATAGGACTGATGGACACAGCTCCCAGAATTGGTCTCCACCAGGACACTTCACCGACATGGTTCTTAAAAAAAAGGCAGTTTTTCTGTATGTTTGTCCTCAAACTGTGGGGCTTTTGAATAAGCTAAAACTAAGCATATGACAAATTAGGGAGAATATGGTGTTTTGTTTTCTTCCCTCTAGATTTCCCTCGATGACTTTTTTCTTGCAAATGTCAGACTATAAATCTAGGCATTTATGATTCAGAGTTCTCTTTGATTTGAACACTTTTATAAAGAGGATAGTTTTAAGTGATTGAGGTCTGTGTTCCTCCTTTTTCCTTCCCACCAGGCTGTGTCTAAATCTGAGTAAATTTATGATGCCTCTCTATTACAACTAGCGGGCTTGTGTTGCGTTCATGTTACCCAGATCTCTCTTCCTTCATAACTGAAATACATAAAAACTAAAATATGGCTCAAGGGGTTTCAGTTGAACCCCATACATTTGAAGGGAATTTTTGAGCACAGCATGTAAAGGCTATCCTGTTCTCAGGGGTTTGATGTGACAGCAAAACAGATTTGAGAAGAATAATACTCCTTACCTCTAATGTGAAACAACCCTCAGAGCTGATCCACTGAGCTCCATTTGGGAGGAAGACAGGTTGGGATCCTGAATAAAGCACCTCATGCACCTCTTACCCAGGAAGTGAAGTAATGATGAGGTGATACATAATAATAGGAACGCAGGGAGTGAAATCTGCATGACTATGTCTCCAGGGAGAAGTGGACAGAACTCTCCCTTCTTTTGTGTTGCCAAACATACTGAGAAAATGTAAAATGGATTGATTGAATGCTAATATACCCAAGAATCAAACACAAAAGTAAGAGTGGTTATGTTTCGTTTCTACATGGCTGCCAGAAACATTTTTTCAGTATAATCATGCCCAACTCAACACAATAGAGTATTTGGTAAGTTTTCTAACTTTGCCAGAGAAAAAAATGGTTTTAATAAGGAACCCAATGAGTCTAGTCAAAATTTGCAGTATTTTGAACGTCCACCTCATCCTTGGACTTTTGTCTTCACAAGATTTAGCAAAGTTCTTGAATCACATGGAAATAAGGACATAAACCACACAACTGTGTGTGTTACTCCCAGGGTTGACTATGTTCTTCTCTTGATGCTGCTGTTTTGAGGGCAAGAACCAAAAGGTACTTTCTGTTGTTTAGAACTTGGGACTGCACACCTATTAGAGGGGCTAAAATGATAACTGGTTACAGTACCAAATGCTGGCAAAAGTGCAGAGAAAGTGGATCTCTCATACATTCCTGGAGGGAATGTGAAATTGTACGGCTATTCTGGAAAGTCGTTTGAGTTTCTCGAAAAATTAAACATATATGAACGATATGATTTGGCAATCACACTCCTAGGTATTTACCTCAGAGAAATGAAAACTATATCCACACAAAGACTTATTCATAAATGTTCCATGGCAGCTTTGTAGGTAATAGGGAAAACTGCAAACCACCTAGATGTCCCTCCATGTAACAATGGTTAAATAGACTCTGGAATATTCAAAACATGGAATACTACTCAGCAATCAAAGGGAATGAACTCCTTTTCTGATTTTATTTATTTGACAGAGAGAGAGAGAGAGCATAAGCAGGGGCAGGGGCAGAGGGAGAAGGAGACTCTCCACTGAGCAGGGAGCCCATCACGGGGCTTGATCCCAGGACCCTGAGATCAAGCCCTGAGCCAAAGGTGGACGCTTAACTGACAGAGCCCCAAGGGAACGAATTCTTCACACACATCAGGGAATTGTGCTGAGTGAGAAAAAGCCAATCTCAAAAGGTCATATACTGCACAATTCCATTTATACAATATTCTCCAAATGATAAAATTATGAAGATTGAGAACAGATCAACGATAGTCAGAGGTTAGGGAGGAGTGGAGCGAGGGAGAGTGGGTGTGATTATAAAAAAGTAACGCAAGGGAGATCTTTTTTAGTGATGGAACAGTTCCCCGTCTTGACTGTGGTGGTGATCACGAGTCTGTACATGTGACCAAACTGCCCAGAACTGTACACACACATGCACATGCACATAATACAGGTAAAACTTGTGAGACCTGAATAATGTAAGTGAATTGCAACCATGCCATTTTCCCTAGTTTGGATATTGTACTATAGTCAATGTAAGATATTATTGTTGGGAGAAATTGGGTAAAAAGTATGGGACCTCTTTAATATTTTTGCAACTTTCTGTGACTCTAGAGTCCCTTTAAAATAAAAGTTTTTAAAAATGGAGTATAACATG
>PITA01012063.1:39349-63925 GCA_004023965.1 Spilogale gracilis | reverse complement strand
GACCACAATGCCATGAAACTGGAACTCAATCACCATAAAAAGTTCAGGAGAAAATCAAACACTTGGAAGCTAAAGACGAGCCTACTCAGGAATATGTGGATCAACCAAGAAATTAAAGAAGAACTGAAACACTTCATGGAAACCAATGAGAATGAAGATACATCGATCCAAAACCTATGGGATACAGCAAAGGCCATCCAGGGGGAAATTCATAGCCATCCAAGCCTCACTCAAAAAATTGAAAAATCCCGAATACACCAACTCTCATTACACCTTAAAGAACTGGAGAATCAACAAAAAATTAAACCAACCCCCCACACAATGCGGGAAATAATAAGGATTAGAGCAGGATGAATGAATCAGAAACTAGAGATACAGTAGAACGCATCAACGAAACTAGAAGCTGGTTCTTTGAAAGAATCAATAAGATCGATAAACCATTGGCCAAACTAATCCAAAAGAAAAGGGAGAAGACCCAAATTAACAAAATCATGAATGAAAGGGGAGAGATCATGACTAACACCAAGGCAATAGAAACAATCATCAAAAATTACTATCAACAACTATATGTCAATATGTTTAACAATCTAGAAGAGATGGATACATTTCTAGAAACCTATAAGCTCCCAAGACTGAAACAGGAAGACATTGACTATCTGAATAGACCTATATCCAGTAACGAGATCGAAGCAGTGATCAAAAACCTCCCCCCAAACAAGAGTCCAGGCCCAGATGGATTCCCTGGGGAATTCTACCAAACATTCAAAGAAGAAATAACACCTATTCTCCTGAAGCTCTTTCAAAAAATAGAAATGGAAGGAAAACTTCCAGACTCTTTCTATGAAGCCAGCATCACTCTAATCCCCAAACCAGACAAAGACCCCATCAAAAAGGAAAACTTCAGACCAATATCGCTGATGAGTACGGATGCCAAGATTCTCAACAAGATCCTTGCTAAATGGGATCATTTTCTTTAGGTGATCTTCATGAGACACATTTCATTAAGACTTTAAAATCCACACTGTTCTCATGTGTTTACAACACGATATCCTTGCTCTAGTCATACTCTCTTGGCATTGCACTTGGCCAGCACTGCATATCTAAGGGCCTGATTAATATGATATGGAGATCTGACCTGTTAGCAGAGTTAAATGCCCTGATCCTTCCTCAGTATTTTGTTAGAATTTGTGAGAACCCTGAATTTGATTCCCAGGAGGTAGTGATGTCCAAATTAAAGACATCTGAATATTAGTTATAGTGGTAAGGACAAATTTCAATCAGTAATATTCTATTGCAATAGGGAAGAAAGTCCAGTGTGAACTGAACTCAACCTCAATTTGTATAGAGATAACTGAGCATTTTAAGATAGAATGAAAGAATAGGGATGGGAAATGGGGTGCTTGAACAAAGTCAGGGAAGTGAAAAATTAAAGAAATAGGGAAGAGGGCATTTATTCATTTAAACTCATCTGGGTTTGCTAACTGGTGCTTGTGCAAGTTGGGCTTCTCCCACAGAGGCTGGGAGACAGAGGCCCTGTCTTCAGGTGCTGCCTGGAACAAACAGTAAATTCCTTTAGCAGGCTTGTTTTCTCAGGTAGGCATTTTTGAGGGAGTTAGGGTCATTCTAGTGATATAGGCTTGGATTCTTAGGGATTATTTTGGCATTTTGTTGAAGTCTTTATAGCCTAGGGCTGAGGTCCAGTCAAGAAGAGGGCTCAGAGTAAAATGGCTAGAGTTTGATCAGGGAGAGAATCTTTGCAGGATGGCCCTGTTTGGCCTCTATCCTTTTGGATTGTGTAGATGCACCCTACTATCTAGGTAGAAAGCATTTCAGCAGACCCCTTCTCCACTGGCAATAGGCCCCCAATTCCTTATCTCTGGCCCTAACTGACAAAAAAGGAAATCTTGCCATCAACATATCCCTTGTTATCATAGGAGCAACTTATGTTTTTACAGATGCATCTTCATTCCAGAGCAGATTCCTTGTGGGCAAGCACCAAGAGCAGTTCCTCAGGTGTCCTGGTGAGCAGCGGATCAGAGAAAGAGGGAGTGTGCTGCGATGTGAAGGTGCACACATCCTGGTGTCACTGACTATGTGCTGGGCTCCTGCTGTGCTGGCCGCTTGCTTGGGAGCCTGCTGATATGGGGTGGAGGAACACTGTAATTTGGGCACTATATGGCTGGGCAGTTTCTCATGATATAGAAGATATAGTCCAGGTTATATGTAGTCTACATTTCTTAAGTGTTGAGTTTGACTGATTACTGGCTCATGAAAGCAATATAATGTGTCTTGACTAGTTTTGAAAAATCTTAATTATTATTACTATACGAACATGTACACACCCCTTACTGTTGAGCTCAGTCTAAGTGCTCTATGTGTATGTCCTCATTTAATCTTGACATCTACTCCTGAGGAGGTGTTCTTATTCCCCAGTTTACAGAAGGGGAAACTGATGTACAAAGCACTTAAGTCACAAAGCTAGTACAAAGAAGAACTGGGATATTTATTTATTTTAATTGAAATATTTTGACATATAACTCTGTGTAAGTTTAAGGTGTATATTAATTTAATACATTTATATATTATAATATGATTGCCATTATAGTGACAATTACCACCCCATCTCATTACAGAATTATCCTTTCTTTTTAGCCAAGATATGGAAAAAACAAAAAGGCAATGTACATAATGGGGGAAAACTTTTCACAAACCATATACCAGATAAGGAATGGCTCAGTAGGTTAAGTGTCTGCCTTCAGCTCAGGCCATTATCCAGGATCTTAGAATCGAGTCCAGCATCAGGCTTTTTTCTCAGTGGAGAGCCTGCTTCTCCCTCCCTCTGGTGCTCCTCCTGCTTGTGGCCCTCTCCTTTTCTCTGTCAAATCAGTAAACTCTTTAAAAAATTATTCTTTCTTTTTAGTAGTTGGAATAATTGAAATCTAGTCTCTTAGCAAGCTTGATGATCATAATACAATATCGTTGTCTACATTCACTGTATTGTGGATTATATCTCTAGTGCTTATTTACTACTTGTAGGTTTATACCCTTAAACAGTATTAATCCTGTCTCCCCACCCTTCCTCCCCTGGTAAGCACCATTTTATTTTCTATATTTACAACTTCGGCTTTTTAAAAATTCCACATGTAAGTGATATCATACAGTACTTGTCTTCGTCTCTCTAACTTATTTCACTTAGCATAACACTCTCCAGGTCTATCCATGTTGTTGCAAATGCCAAGATATCTATCCTTCTTTATCATGGCTAAATAATATTTCACATATTATTTACACACACACACACACACACACACACACACACACACACACACCCGTGCTTTATTTATTCATCTGTTTTGGGAACTTAGGTTGTTTCCATATCTTGGCTATTGTGAATAGTGGTGCAATAAGCATGGTAATGTGTCTATTTCTTCAATACCCTGTTTTTATTTCCTTTGGGTATATACTCAGAAGTGAAATTGCTGGTGTATTATATAGCAGGTGTAGTTTTAATATTTTGAGGAAGCTCCATACTGTTTTTCGTAATGGTTGAACCAATTTATATTCCTACCAACAGTGTAGGAGTTCCCTTTTCTTCACATACTTTCCAGCACTTGCTATCTCTTGTCTTCTTGATAATAACTATTCTAACAAGTTTGAGCTGACATCTCATTGTGGTTTCAATTTGCATTTCCCCAATGATTGGTGATGCCATGCATTTTTTCATGTACTTGGCCATTTGTATGTCTTCTTTGGAAAAAAAATACATCTACTTAGGTTTTTTTGGTAAATTTTCAGGTTAGATTATTATTTTTTTAAATTTTGAGTTATATGAGTTCTTTATACATTTTGGATACTAATTCCTTATCTGGTATATGGTTTGTGAAAAGTTTTCCCCCATTCTGTACATTGCCTTTTTGTTTTTGTAATTTATTTATATTTTTGCTTTGCAAAGCTGTTAAGTTTGTTGTAGTCCCATTTGCTGTTTTAAGTGGTATACCCCCAAAAATCATTGCCAAGACCAATGTCAAGGAGACTCTTTTCTATATTGTCTTCTGGGAGTTTTATAGTATCAAGTCTTATATTTGAAACCTTAAATGATTTCAAGTTAATTTTTGTGGGTGGTATAAGATAGGGGTATAATTGCATTGTTCTGCATGTATTTGTCCAGTTTTCCCAACACCATTTGTTGAAGAGACTATCTTTTTTCCATTGGGTGTTCTTGGCTCCCTTGTTGACTATATGGAAGATACTATAGAAGATATAAGCAGGGGTTTAATTCTGAGCTCTTCACTCTGTTCCATTGATCTGTGAGTCTATTTTTGTGCCAATAACATACTGCTTTTATTACTGTAGCATTGTAATATAGTTTGAAATCAAGACGTATGTTACCTTCTGATATCTTCAACTTTGTTCTTTTTTCCTCATTTTGGTTGTTCCGGGTTCTTTGTGGTTCATGTAAATTTTAGGACATGTATTTTTTTTACTATTTTTGTGAGGAATGTCATTGGTATTTTGATGAAATTTATTTTGAATCTATAGATGGTGTTAGGTAATATGGATGCTTTAACAATATCAATTCTTGGGCACCTGGGTGGATCAGTGGGTTAAAGCCTCTGCCTTCGGCTCAGGTCATGATCTCAGGGTCCTGGGATTGAGGCCCACGTTGGGCTCTCTGCTCAGCAGGGAGCCTGCTTCCTCCTCTCTCTGCCTGCCTCCTGCCTACTTGTGATCTCTCTCTCTGTGAAATAAATAAATAAAATCTTTAAAAAAAATCAGTTCTTCCAATCCATGAATACAGAATGCTTTTCCATTTGTTTGTGTCATCCTCAATTTCTTTCAGCAAAGTCTTATAGTTTTTATTGTACACATCTTTCTTTTTTGTTAAATTTATTTATAAGTATTTTTATTGTTTTTAGGTTATAAATGGCATAGTTTTAAATTTTTTTCATATGTTTCATCCTCAGAGTATAGAATAACCATTTATTTTTGTATGTTGATTTTATATCCTACAACTTGAGATCTCAGTGATGAACCTGGTTTGGCTGGCACCAGATCTGTGATCTTAATTGCTGTGCATTCTATCTCTCAGTATAGGAAAACAACAGCAACAAACAACATCAGTAATAACAGCACAAACAGAAGCGGAAATAGAATAGAGAATAATACCAGATTTCATGTAGTAAGGATTAAGTTGAAAAATTATTTCAGTTGTGTGTGTGTGTGTGTGTGTGTGTGTGTGTGTGTGTGTGTGTGTTTGGGATCACAATGTGATCTTAAAATTGGTCATGGTCAAGAAATCTGAAAACTCCTTATTGGACCAGAAGATATTCTCTCTGATGCGAATTTACAAATATCTGATTCAGCTTACTGCAGGCTGAATTTAATTCCCAGGTGGCAATTGTGAAAATCAATAAAAGGAAGCACCACTATTATAGTGTTAGTAAGATGTAATGGAGAGTTTTTAGGCCATATCACTTGATGTCAAACACAGGAAAAAATTTCAGTTATAGACCTCAACAGAAGAATTTTCAGCAGGAGAGAATAATCCATTACAGGTTCCAACAGAAAAGGATATATATTGCATCTCTTACAGGAAATCGACTATCCCAGCAACTCAACCAATGAGAAACCATCACAGTAACTTTTGTTTTTCTCAAATGGATTTTTGTTCAAAACAACCTCTCCCAACTTTCTCTGTATTTTCCATAAAATAACATTCTATCCTCTCTGCACCTTTATATCATTTACACTCAGGCAAATTACTTCACCTCTGTGAGACCCAAATTCGCTTATCTTTACAAAGGAAATGATAACGATGCTTACCATCAAGTATTGCTATGATTATCTACTGAATATATATAATCTATGTATAGGCTACTATCTAATAAATGTGGATCTTTCTAGAGAAAAATGAACAATAAAAATATTCATTATTATCAAAACACAGGATTTCTGGTGCCTGACTCAGTACCCTGAATGTAAAGATGTTATGGAGTACATGATTGACTAATTGATGCAATCCTGTTACTACTATTTTGCTTTTTCACCAACAACCAAGTGAGAGTTTTTTGATCCATATTTGGTGCTGTCAGTGTTTTGGGTTTTACCCACTCTAATAGGTGCACAATGATATCTCGTTGTTTTACTTTGTATTTCTCTGATGACTTGTGATGCCGAGTATATTTTCATATATTTATTTGCCATCTGCCTATTTTCTTTGGTGAGAAGTCTGTTCAGATATTTTCCCAATTCTCTCTCTCTCTCTCTGTGTTATGTTAGTCACCATGCAGTATATCATTAGTTTTTGATGGAGTGTTCCAAGATTCATTGTTTACATATAACACCCAGTGCTCCATGCAATATGTGCCCTCCTTAATACCCATTACCAGGCCAATCCATCCTCTACCCCCCTCCCCTCTAAGACCCTCAGTTTGTTTCTTGGAGTTCACAGTCTCTCATGGTTCATTGCCCCCTCCAATTTCCTCCCCTTCCTTTTTCCCTTCCTTCTCCTAATGTCCTCCATGCTATTCCTTATGTTCCATAAGTAAGTAAAACCATATGATAATTGACTTTCTCTGCTTGACTTATTTCACTCAGCATAATCTCCTCCAGTCCCACCCATGTTGATGTAAAAGTAGGGTATTCATAATTTCTGATTGTTTTCCAAATTCTTAAATTGGGTGGTTGGTCTTCTTATTATAAAATTTTTTTAATTTAAATTCAATTAATGAACTTATGGCAGAAATTTTAAGAGTTCCTTGTATATTTTGGATAATAGTCTATTATGAGATATATGTTTGTTTGTAAATATTTTCTCCCAGTCTGTGGCTTGTCTTTCATTGTCTTCACAGTGTCTTTTGCAGAGCATAACTTTTTAATATTAATGAAGTCCATTTTTTCTTTCATGGACTGTGCCTTTGGTGTTGTATCTAAAGTCATCACCTAATCCCAAAGTCTTCTAGGTTTTTTTCTTATGTTGTTCTCTAGGAATTTTGTCTTTTACACTTAGGCCCAAGGTCCATTTTGAGTTATTATTTTTTTTAAAGGTAGAGGTCTGTATCTAAGTTCATTTTTCTGCATGTGGATGTCCATGTCATTGCTTTTAAAAATTCTATTAATATGGTGTATGACATAGATTGATTTTCTTATCCTGCTTGGTCATGGTCTGTAAGTGTTTTTTTTTTTTTGGTAATTATTTTTATTTATTTTTTATTACATTATTTTATTTTTTCAGTGTTCCAAGATTCATTGTTTATGCCCCACACCCAGTGCTCCATGCAATACATGCCCTCAATACCCACCGCCAGGCTCATCCATCCATCCACTTTCCTCCCTTCCAAGACCCTCAGTTTGTTTCTGAGTCCAAAGTCTCTCATGTTTAATCTCTCTCCCTGATTTACCCCAGTTAACATTTCCTTTCCTTCTTTTACTGTCCTCCATATTACTCCTTATGCTTCACAAGTAAGTAAAACCATATGATATTTTATGTTTTCTCCTTGACTTATTTCATTCAGCACAATCTCTTCCAATCCAGTCCATGTGGCTACAAAAGTTGGATATATATCTTTTCTGATGGAGGCATAGTATTCCATTATATATATGGCCCATATCTTCTTTATCCATTTGTCTATTGAAGGGCACCTTGGCTCTTTCCACAGTTTGGTGATTGTGGCCATTGCTGCAATGAACATTGGGGTACATATGGCTCTTCTTTTCACTACCGTATGTCCTTAGGGTATTTGCCCTAGATCTTTAGGGTAAATACCCGGTACTGCAATTGCAGGGTCAAAGGGTAGCTCCATTTTTAATTTTCTAAGGAATCTCCACACCTTTTTCCAAAGCGACTGCATCAACTTGCATTCCCACCAACAGTGTAAGAGGGTTCCCCTTTCTCCAAAGCCTCTCCAATACTTGTTGTTTCCTGTCTTGTTAATTTTGGCCATTTGACTGGTGTAAGGTGGTATCTCAGTGTGGTTTTGATTTGAATTTCCCTAATAGCTAGTGATGATGAACATTTTCTCATGTGTCTGTTAGCCATTTATATGTCTTCTATGGAGAAACGCCTCTTCATGTCTCCTGCCCATTTTTTGATGTGATCACCTTCTTTTTGGATGTTGAGTTAGAGTAGTTCTTTATAGAACTTGGATATCAGCCCTTTGTCTGTGGTGTCATTTGCAAATATCTTCTCCCATTCCGTGGGTTGTCTCTTTGTTTGGTTGACTGTTTCCTTTGCCGTGCAGAAGATTTTTATTTTGATGAAGCCCCAAAAGTTCATTTTCACTTTTGTTTCCTTTGTCTTTGGAGACATGTCTCGAAAGAAGTTGCTGTGGCTGATGTCAGAGAGGTTACTGCCTATGTTCTCCTCTAGGATTTTGAAAGATTCGTTCCTCATATTGAGGTCTTTCATCCATTTTGAGTTTATCTTTGTGTGTGGCATAAGAGAATGGTCTAGTTTCATTCTTTTATACATAGCTGTCCAATTTCCCCAGCACAATTTATTGAAGACATTGTCTTTTTTCCACTGGATATTTTCTCCTGTTTTGTTGAAGATGATTTGACCATAGATTTGTGAGTCCATGTCTGGACTCTCCACTCTGTTCCATTGGTCTATTTGTCTGTTTTTGTGCCAGTACCATGCTGTCTTGGTGATCACAGCTTTGTAATAAAGCCTGAAGTCAGGTAACATGATGCCTCCAGCTTTTTTTTTTTCTTTTTCAACATTTCCTTAGCAATTCAGGGTCTTTTATGGTTCCACATAAATTTTAGGATTGTTTGTTCCAATGTTTTGAAAAATGTTGGTGGAATTTTGATTGGGAAGGAATTGAAAGTATAGATTGTTCTGGGCAGCATAGACATTTTAACAATGTTTAATCTTCTGATCCATGAGCATGGAATGCTCTCCATCTTTTTGTGTCTTTCTTCTTCAATTTCTTTCATGAATATTATGTAGTTTCTCAAGTGCAGATCCTTAACTTCTTTGGTTAGGTTTATTCCTAGGTATCTTATGGTTTTTGGTGCTATAGTAAATGGAATCGATTCTCTGATTTCCCTTTCTATATTTTCATTGTTAGTGTGTAAGAACGCAACTGATTTCTGTGCATTGATTTTGTATGACTCTCAATGTGAATGGCCTAAATGCCCCAATAAAATGGCACAGGGTTGTAGACTGTATAAAATGATAAGACTTTCCACATGCTGTATACAAGAGACACATTTTGAATCTAAGGATATATCCAGACTGAAAGTGAGAGGATGGAGAACTATCTTTCATGCCAATAGACCTCAAAAGAAAGCTGAGCTAGCAATTCTCATATCAGATAAATTAGATTTTAATCTAAATACTGTAGTTAGAGATACAGAAGAACACTACATCATTCTTAAAGGGTCTATACATCAAGAAGATCTAACAATTGTAAGCATGGGAGCAGCCAACTACATAAGCCAACTGTTAAGCAAAATAAAGAGTCATATTGATACAAACACATTAATTGTAGGAGATCTTAACACACCACTCTTAGCAATGGACAGATAATCTAACAGTAAATCAACAAAGAAACAAGAGCCTTGAATGACAAATTGGACCAGATGCATCTCATAGATATATTCAGAACATTCCACCCTAAAACAGCAGAATACTCATTCTTCTAGAGTGTACATGGAACTTTCTCCAGAATAGACCACATACTATGTCACAAATCAGGACTAAACTGATACCAGAATATTCCCTGCATATTCTCTGACCACAATGCCATGAAGCTGGAACTCAACCACAACAAAAAGTTCAGAAGAAAATCAAACACTTGGAAGCTAAAGACTACCTTGCTCAAGAATCTGTGGCTCAACCAGGAAATCAAAGAAGAACTGAAACACTTCATGGAAACCAATGAGAATGAAGATACATCAATCCAAAACCTATGGGATATGGCAAAGATGGTCCTAAGGGGCAGATACATAGCCATCCAAGCCTCTGTCAAAAAATTGAAAAATCCTGAATACGCTAACTCTCTTTAGACCTTCAAGAACTGGAAAATCAAGAACAAATTAAGCCAACTCCAAACATAAGAAGAGAAATCATTAAGATTATATCAGAGATCAATGAATTAGAAACTAGAGATACAGTAGAACACATCAATGAAACTAGAAGCTGGTTCTTTGAAAGAATTAACAAGATCGATAAACCATTGGCCAAACTAATCCAAAAGTAAAGAGGGAGGACTCAAATTAATAAAATTATGAATGAGAGGGGAGAGATCATGATTAACACCAAGAAAATAGAAATTATGGTCTATAAGCCTTTTAACATGCTGCCTAAAAACAGTTTTCTACTATGTTGTTGAAGGATTTTCCATTTATATTCATAAGCATCATTGGTCTGTAGTTTTTTTTTCCTTGTGATGTCTTTGGCCATGGTGTCAGGGTAATACTGCCTCATAGAATACATTCAGAGCTATTTTCTCTTCTTCTATCTTTTGGGAGAGTTTTAGAAGGATTGGTTTTCATTCATTAAAGATTTGGTAGAATTCATTAGTGAAGTTATCTTGTCTTAGGTTCTTTTTTGTTGGAAGTTTTTATTTTTATTTGTTAAAGATTTATTTATTATTTTAGGGAGAGAGAGAGAGGGAGAGCAGGAGAGGCAGAGGGAGAGGGCTATCCCATGACATCTAGATCACCACCTGAGCTGAAACCATGAGTCAGATGCTTAACGAACTGTGTCACCCAAGCAGCCTATTTGCTGGAAGTTTTTAGATTGCTGACTCAATCTCTCTCTTTTTATTTAAAAGATTTTATTTATTTATTTTACAGAGTGAAGCACAGCTAGAGAGGGAACACAAGCAGAGGGACTGAAAGAGGGAGAAGCAGGCTTCCTGCTGAGCAGGGAGCCCAATGTGGGGCTTGATCCCAGGTCTCCAGGATCATGACCTGAGCTGAAGGCAGTTGCTTAACCAACTGAGCCACCCAGGCGCCCCTCAATCTCTTATTATAGGTCTATTAACATTTCCTGAGGTTTGAAGAAATATTCATATTTCTTCTTGCATCAGTTTTGGTAGTTTATGTGTTTCTAGGAACTTATGTTTTATCTAGGTTAACCAACTTGTTGGTATACTGTTATTTATAGTATTGTCTCTCTCTGCAAAGAAGTTGACTCTCTTACAGAGAGAGAGAGAAAGAGAGAGAGAGAGAGAGAGAGAGAGAGAGAGAGAGAAGAGATTTTAAGCAATTGATTGAATTACACAGTTGCAGAGGTTGGCAAATCTAAAATGTGAGTAGGCCAACAGTTAGGTGGCTCAGGGAAGAGTCAATGCTGGCAGCTCAAGTCCAAAGGCAGTCTGCTGTCAGAATTCCCTCTTCTTCAGAGGTCATCTTTTTTTTTTCTGTATAAGGCTTTCAACTAATTGGATGAGACCCACCTACAATATGAAGAGTAATCTGTTGATTTAAGTGTTAACTGTATCTAAACAATACTTTTACAAAACATCTAGAATAATGTTTGGCCAAATCTCTGGTACCATGGTCTTGCCAAGTAGACTCATGAAATTAACCACAGTTATTTAGAAGAGTTTGACTTAATTTTCACATATTTACGAGTGTCCAAATTTATTTTTTTCTTTTATTTATTTTTATTTATTTATTTATTTTTATTTTTAATTAAAAAAAATTTTTTTTGTTACTTAAATTCTTTTTCCAGTGTTCTAAGATTCATTCCCCATTCCCCACACCCAGTGCTCCACGCAATAGGTGCCCCAGTACCCACCTATTATTAATTTCTAAATCCATTCCATTGTGGTAGGAGAACACATATTATTTCTAGCATTTAAAACTTATTAAGGCTTGTTTTATGGCATGGCATATACTCTATCCTGAAGAATGATTCTTATGTACTTAAGCAAAATATATATTCTGCTATAGCTGGGTGAGATGTTCTATAGATGTATATTAGGTTTAATTGTTTCCAGTGCTGTTTAAGTTTTCTATTTCCTTGTTGATCTCCTTTCTAGTTTTCTATCAAGTACTGAAAGTGGAGAATTAGAGTATCCAACTATTACTGTTGAATTGTCATTTCTCTCTTATTTTGTCAGTTTTTGTTTCATGAATTTTAAGGCCCAAATCTGTTCATAACTGCTATATATTCCTGGAGGATTGAAACGTTTATCATTATAAAAGTCTCCATGTATATATATTTATGTTTATATATACACATATTTAAAATTTGAAGTATCTTCTAACTGATATTAGGATAGGTATCTAGGATAACTCCAGCTTACTTATGGTTGCTATTTACATAATATATATTTTTTCTGCCCTTTTACTTTCAAATTGTATATTTGAATTTGATGTTTTTCTCCCTTAGGTAACATACATTTGGATGTGTTTTTAGTACTCTAGTATGACAATCTCTGCTTTTTGATTGGCTTGTTTATTGAATGTTACTCAATATAGTTGGTGCATGAGTGGAGGAAGGGGGCTTTTGACCTTCTAGCTGCATCTGAAATTTAGTCCTGGTAACATGTAAAAGTGGGGAATGAGAAATGCTGGCAACCTGTCCATCCCAGAAAGATACCATAACCTTCCACTGAAAGCTGGAGGGTAATAGAAACCCTATGTTCTGGTCATACCTAACTTGAATGGATTTTCTATCATGTTGAACTTGGGGTGGGGGAAACCAGTAGGTTGTAGTTCAAATGCTGGAGACACTTGTTATTCTTATGGTTTTAGCAGATTAGTAGATTTAGTTCATCTTTAGTAACTTCTCCTAAATAAATATTTTGTCTTTTGCTGCATGCCCTTAGCACAATTGCAGATATTTTTAACATGGTAGGTTTTATTTTTAATTTTTAAATTTTTAATTAACATATAATGTATTTGCTTCGGGTTTGTGACTCATCAGTTGTACATAATTCACAACACTCACCATAGCACATACCCTTCCCAATGTCCACAACCCAGTCACCCTATACCTCCCCCCACCTCCAACAACCCTCAGGTTGTTTCCTGAGATTAAGAGTTTCTTATGGTTTATCTCCCTCCCCAGTCCCACATATGTTCATTTTTCCCTCCCTTCTCCCCATGACCCCCGCCTTGCTTTTCAAATTCCTCATAGCAGAGAGATCATATGATACTTGTCTTTCTCTGATTGATTTATTTTGCTTTGCATAATATCTTCTAGTTCCATCCACATCATTGCAAATGGCAAGATTTTGGTTTTTTGATGGCTGCATAGTATTCCAGTGTGTGTGTGTGTGTGTGTGTGTGTGTGTGTGTGTGTGTGTGTGTGACATCATTATCCATTCATCTGTTGGTTGACATCTAGGCTCTTTCATAGTTTGGCTATTGTGGACATTGCTGTCCACATTTGGGTGCATGTGCTCCTTCAGATCACTACATTTTTATCTTTAGGGTAAATATGTGTATTTTCACTATGTCTGTATATTGGGGGTAAATACCCAATAGTGCAATTGCTGGGTTGTAGAGTAGCTTTATTTTAAACTTTTGAGGAACCCCCATACTTTATTCCAGAGTGGCTGCATCAGCTTGTATTCCCACCAACAATGTAGGAGGGTTCCCCTTTCTTTGCATCCTTGCCAACACCTGTCATTTCATGATTGGTTAATTTTAGCCTTCTTACTGGTGTGAGGTGGCATGTCACTATGGTTTTTATTTGTATTTCCCTGATGCTGTTGATGTTGAGCACTTTTTCATGTGTTTGTTGGCCATTTGGATGTCTTCTTTGCAAAAATGTCTGTTCATGTCTTCAGCCCACTTCTTGATTGGGTTATTTATTCTTTGGGTGTTGAGTTTATAGATTTTGGATACTAGCCCTTTATCTTACATGTCATTTGCAAACACCTTCTCCCATTCCGTTGGTTGTCTTTTGTTTTTGTTGACTGTTTCCTTTTCTGTGCAAAAACTTTTGATCTTGATGAAGTCCCAATAGTTCATTTTTGCCCTAGAAACATCCCTTGCCTTTGGCAATGATTTTAGGAAGAAGTTGCTGTGGCTGAGGTTGCAGAGGTTGCTGCCTGTGTTCTCTTCAATTAGTTTGATGGATTCCTGTCTCACATTGAGGTCTCTCATCCATTTTGAGTCTATTTTTGTGTGTGGTGTAAGGAAATGGTTGAGTTTCATTCTTCTGCATGTGGCTGTCCAATTATCCCAAAACCATTTGTTGAAGAGACTTTTTTTGGTTGGGCATTCTTTCCTGCTTTGTCAAAGATGAGCTGACCAAAGAGTTGAGGGTCCATTTCTGGACTCTCTATTCTGTTCCATTGACCTATGTGTCTGTTTTGTGCCAGTACCATACTGTCCTGATGATGACTGTTTTTTTTTTTTTTAAGATTTTATTTATTTGACAGAGAGAAACACAACCAGAGAGGGAACACAAGCAGGGGGAGTGAGAGACGGAGAAGCAGGCTTCCCGCTGAGCAGGGAGCCCGATGTGGGACTCGATCCCGGGTCTCCGGGATCATGACCCGAGCTGAAGGCAGTTGCTTAACTAACTGAGCCACCCAGGCACCCCGTGATTACTGTTTTGTAATAGAGCTTGAAATCTGGAATTGTGATGCCACCAACTTTGACTTTCTTTTTCAACATTCCTCTGGCTATTCAGGGTCTTTGGTTCCACATAAATTTTAGGATTACTTATTCAATTTCTTTGAGAAAATTGATGGTATTTTGATAGGGATTGCATTAAATGTGTAGATTGCTCTAGATAGCATAGACATTTTCACAATATTTGTTCTTCCAGTCCATGAGCATGAAGCATTTTTCCATTTCTTTGTGTCTTCCTCAATTTCTTTCATGAGTACTTTATAGTTTTTTGAGTACAGACTCTTTGCCTCTTCGGTGAGGTTTCAGTCAAGTGTCAGGATATAAAAATCAATGCACAGAAATCAGCTGCATTTCTGTACACCAATAATAAGACAGAAGAAAGAGAAGTTTATTCCATTTATGTTTGCACCCCAACACACAGGATACCTAGGAATAAACCTATATGGTTGTTTTTAAAACAACTTTTGCTGGTTATACTTATTTCATTGAGGAATGGGTCCACAGATCTCCTTATGTTGCCATTCCTAAAGTAAAACATATTTTGGGGGTTTTCTTCAACTAGTACTTTTTTCATCAGGAATTCTGTCTTTATTCTTCCCCTAAGAAAATTTTAGGCATATTGAAACCCATTAGATAGTTTTAAAAGGCTTTGTGTGATAGGTTCACACATAGTCTAATCCAATGTCAGGTTGCTTAATCTTTCTCTTTTTAGGTGCAATCATGATCTTTATTTTTATTTATAATTTATATCCCACATACTTTTAAAAAATATTTGGTCATAAACAACAAAACATCTGACACCAAATAATTAAAATAAAAAATAAAAGAAGATTAGTAATTAAAGGAAAGAGAAAAAAAGTGAGGTATCATGTATCTCTAGCCTGGAATTATTATTATTTTTAAATGTTTTCTTACTTATTTATGTTTTTTTAAAATTTAAATTCTAGTTAGTTGACATCCCATTTAATATTCGTTTCAGGAGTAGAGTTCAGTGGTTCATCATTTACATATAACATCCAGTGCTCTTCCTAACAAGTGCCTACCTTAATGCCCAGTTCCATCTATCCCATCCCCCATCCACTTTTTTCCATCAACCCTCAGTTTGTTCTCTATAATTAAGAGTCTATTTTATGGGTTGCCTCCTTCTCTCCCTTTTGTCTTTCCCCTTCTTCTTCTTTGTTTCTTATATTTAACATGAATGAAATCATAGAGTATTTATTTTTACTTAGCATAATGCACCTTACCTCCAACCACATCACTACAATGGCAAGATATTATTCTTTTTGATGGCTGAGTAATATTCATATTTAGTATATATTTATATATATTCTATATATACTCTATAGGATCCTATATATAAGATACACACACATATATAGAGGATATGGGATATATATAGTATGTATTATATATAAAATATGTATATATATATATGTAATGTATATAGCCTTTCTTTCACCAATCAATGGATATTTGGGCTCTTTTCATGATTTGGTTATTGTTCATAATACTGCTATAAACATCAGGGTGAATATGCCCCTTTGAATCAGTATTTTTGTATCCTTTGGATAAACACCTAGTTGTGCAATTGCTAGGTCTTAGGTAGTTCTATTTTTCACTTTTTGAAGAGCATCTATACTGTTTTCCAGAGTGCCTGCATCAGTTTGCCTTCACATCAATAGTGAAAGTTTCCCCTTTCCATGTGTCCTTGACAACATCTGTTATTTGCTGTGTTGTTAATTTTAGTCATTATGACTGGTATGAGGTGTTATCTCACTATAGTTCTTATTTGCATTTCTCTGATGATGATTGATATTGAGCATCTTTTCATGAGTCAGTCATCTAAAATGTTTATTCATGTCTTCTGCCCATCTCTTGACTGGATTATTTATTTTTTGGGTGTTGGCTTTGATAAGTTCTCTATAGATCTTGGATACCAATCCTTTATCTGATGTGTCATTTGCAAATATCTTCTCTTATTCCATAAGTTGCCTTTCAGTTTTGTTGATTATTCCCCTTACTGTGCAGAAGCTGTTTATCTTGAAGAAGCCCCAATAGTTCATTTTTGCTTTTGTTTCCCTTGCTTTAGAGATGTGTCAGCAAGAAGTTGCTGCAGCCAATGTTGAAGAGGTTGCTGCCCACATTCTCCTCTAGACTTTAGTGGATTCCTGTCTCACATTTAGATCCTTCATGAGTTTTGAGTTTATCTTTGTGTTTGGTGAAAGAATGGTCCAGTTTCATTATTTTGCATGTGGCTGTCCATATCCTACCACCATTTATTGAAGAGACTATTTTTTTTCCACTGGAAATTCTTTCCTGATTTGTCAAAGATTAGTTGACCATAGAGTTGAGGGTCCATTTCTGGGTTCTCTATTCTGTTCCATTGATCTATGTGTCTGTTTTTGTGCCAGTATTATGCTGTCTTGATGATAACAGATTTGTAATATTGCTTGAAGTTAGGAAGTGTGATGCCCCCAGCTTTGGTTTTCTTTTTCAACATTCCCCTGGCTACCAGGTCTTTTCTGGTTCTGTACAAATTTTAAGATCGTTTGTTGCAGCTCTGTGAAACATGTCGATGGTATTATGATAGGGATTGCTTTGAATGTATAAATTGCTCTGGGCAGCAAAAATATTTCCACAATGTTTGTTCTTCCAATCCATGAGCATGAAATATTTTTCTATATCTCTGTCTTCCTCAATTCCTTTCATCAGTGTTCTTTAATTTCTAGAGTACAGATTCTTTACCTGTTTGGCTAAATTTATGCCTAGGTGTCTTATGGTTTTTGGTGCAATTGTAAATGGGATTGATTCCTTAATCTCTCTTTCTTCAGTCTCATTGTTAGTGTATAGAAATGCAAATGATTTCTGTACATTGATTTTGTATCTTGTCACGTTGCTGAATTGCTATATGAGGGCTAGCATTTTGGGGTGGAGTCTTTTGGGTTTTTCACATAAAGTATCATGTCATCTGAGAAGAGAATTTGACTTCTTCTTTGCCAATTTGAATACATTTTATTTATTTATTTTTGTCTGATTGCTGAGGCTAGGACTTCTAGTACTATGCTGAAAAATAATGGTGAGAGTGGGAATTGCTGTTGTGTTCTTGACCTTAAGGTAAACTCTCAGTTTTTCCTATTGAGAATGACATTTACTGTGGGCTTTTCATACATGGTTTTTCTGGTATTGAGGTATGTTCCCTCTATCCCCATATGTTGAAGGGTAGATGTGTCCAAGAAAGGATGCTGTATTTTGTCAAATGCTTTCTCTGCATCAATTGCGAGGATTCTATGGTTCTTGTCTTTTATTAATGTGATTTATCACATTGATTGATTTGCAAATGTTGAAGCACCCTTGTATTCCCAGAATAAATCCCACATAGCCATGATGAATAATACTTTTAATCTATTGTTTATTCTATGGGCTATCTTGGTGAATATTTTGGCTTCATGTTCATCAGGGATATTGGTCTGTAAGTCTCCTTTTTGATAGGGTCTTTGGCTGTGGAATCAAGGTAATTCTGGCCTCATGGAACGAGTTTGGAAGTTTTTCTTTCACTTTCATTTTTTTGAAAAACCTTCAGTGCAAAAGGTGTTATTTCTTCTTGAAGTGTGTAGTAGAATTCCCCTGAAAGGTCATCTGGCCCTCAACTCTTGTGTTTTTTTTTAATATTTTATTTATTTGACAGAAAAAGAGATCACAAATAGGCAGAGAGATAGGCAGAGAAAGAGGGGGAAGCAGGTTCCCTGCTGAGCAGAGAGCCTGATGTGGGGCTCAATCCCATGACCCTGAGATTATGACCTGAGCCAAAGGCAGAGGTTTAACTCTCTGAGCCACCCAGGCACCCCAATCGACTCTTGATTTTTGGGGACTTTTTTTTAATTTTTATTTTTTTAAAAAAAGATTTTATTTATTATTTGACAGAGAGAAACACAGCCAGAGAGGGAATACAAGCAGGGGGAGTGAGAGAGGGAGAAGCAGGCTTCCCGCTGAGCAGGGAGCCCAATGTGGGACTCGACCCCAGGTCTCCGGGATCATGGCCTGAGCCGAAGGCTGTTGCTTAACCAACTGAGCCACCCAGGCGCCCCTTTTGGGACATTTTTTGATGACTGCTTTAATTTCCTTGCTGGTTATTGGTCTGTTCAGATTGCTTAACTCTTCCTGTTTTAGTCTTGCTAGGTTATAAATTTCCAGGAATGCATCCATTTTTTTTTCTGGATTGCCTAACTTGTTGGCATATACTTGTTGATAAAAATTCCCAATTATTGTTTCAATTTTCTTTGTATTATTCATGATCTCTTCCCTTTCACTCATGATTTTGTTAATTTGGGTCCTTTCTATTTTATTTTAGATAAGTATGGTTGGGGGGTTATCAATCTTATTAATTTTTTCAAAGAACCAGATCCTAGTTCTGTTGATCTGTTCTACTGCTCTTCTGGTTTCCATTTCATTGATTTGTACTCTAATCTTGTTTATTTCTCTTCTGCTTGGTTTAGCCTTCTTTGCTGTTCTTTCTCCAGGTCCCTTAGGTATAAAGTTAACTTGTGTGTTTGAGATTTTTCTAAATTTTTTTTAAAAAAATTTATTTATTTTTTTTAAAATTTATTTGACAGAGAGAAACACAGCCAGAGAGGGAACACAAGCAAGGGAGTGAGAGAGGGAGAAGCAGGCTTCCTGCCAAGCAGGGAGCCCGATGCAGGGCTCAATCCCGGGTCTCCGGGATCATGACCTGAGCCGAAGGCAGTCGCCCAACCAACTGAGCCACCCAGGTGCTCCGGATTTTTCTAATTTTTTGAGAGAGGCTTGGATGGCTATGTATTTCTCTGTTAGGAACTCCTTTGCAGTATCTCATAAATTTTGAATAGATGTTTTCATTCTCATTACTTTCTGTGAATTGTTTATGTTCTTCTTTTGTACCCTGGTTGACCTATTCATTCTTTAATAGGATGGTCTTTAAACTCCAAGTGTTTGATTTCCTTCCAAATTTCTTGTGATTGAGTTACAGTTTTAATGAATTGTGGTCTGAGAATATGTAGGGAATAATCTCAGTCTTTTGTTGTCAGTTGAGACCTGATTTATGACAGGTCTATTTTGGATAAAGTTCCACATGCACTCAAGAAGGAGTATTCTGTTATTTTTAGGATGGAATGTTCTGTATATATCTACAAAGTTCATTTGGTCCAATATGTCTGTCAAAGCTCTTGTTTGTTGATATTCTGCTTAGGGGGTCTGTCCATTGCTGTGGGTTGAGTGTTGAAATCTCCTAATATGAATGTGTTATTGTCAATATGTTTATTTACTTTGGTTATTTTTTAAAAAATATTTTATTTACTTATATTACAGAGAGAGAGAGACAGAGACAGAGAGAGAGAGACAGAGAGAGCGAGCACATAAGCAGGGGGAGCAGCAGGCATCAACATGGATGGAAATGGAGGATATTATGCTAAGTGAAATAAGTCAACCAGAGAAACACGATTATCATATGGTTTCACTCATAAATAGAATGTAAGGAATATGGCAGAGGACTATAAGGGTAAGGAGGGGAGAACTGAATTGGTAGAAATCAGAGAGGTAGACAAAGCATATGAGGCTCTTTACTCCAGGAAACAAACTGAGGGTTGTGGAAAGGGAGTTGGGTGGAGGGATGGGGTAACTTGGTGCTTGGCATTAGAGAGGGCATCTGATATAATGAGTACTGGGTGATATACTCAATAAATATTTGAACATTATATAAAAAACTAATGATGTTCTATACATTGGCTAATTAAATTTAAATTAAAAAAGAAATGGAAAATTTTAGTTTGAAAGATAAATGAGTCATGAGAAAACACCTATAGCTCAGTATACTATTTTCTCATGGCGTCGGCATTTTATGGTCCTTTGGGATCCATAAAATTGTAGTCCATCTGTTATCCCAGTTTGTCTGATGGGGGAGGGGCCTTCTGTATTGCTTCTCAAGTATGTTTTCCTGAGTGTAGTTGCCCCATCCCTTGTCAGAGGGATGGGCATAGTAGGAAATGGTCTTTTGTGTGACTTTTGTTTCCTGGAGGATTTCTGTGTCTCTTCAGAGGATTAGAGGAAAAACAACTGAGCTCAGATATTTGGCTCAGACCTGAGAAATAGTGGTTTCCCCTCTTCAATAGACTCTCTGGGGCAAACTGTTTTCACTTTTGTGTGTGTCTATCTTTGCAGACTCTTTTGGTGCATGCCCACTGCAATGTTCCCAGGGGGAGTCCAAGGGACCCACAAGCATCACCTCCATTTGTGCCATTACCTGTTTGAGTGGTTGTGGGCTCATATGTGCTCCCAGATTATGACTGGTTGCCATCCTATTGTCCTTTCTGCGGTCACCACTGCCATGAGAATTGTTGCATGGTCAGGGGCACAGCTCTTTCATCATCCTGGGAATGGTAAAGGTCCACATATTCCAGTCCTTTTCAGTGTGCTTAGGCCAAGAGTGGTCTCTGTACTGGTCTCACTCGGGGTTTATGTTGTCCCGAGCTGAGAGTCCCTCCTGGGCTTGCTGACTGTAACCAGTTTCACTACTTCACTGCTTGGGCACTCTATCTGTTCAGACATCCCCATTCTTTCTGTGTCTCCTGGAATCCAAATCCACAATGACCTACCCAGAATTCTGCCCTTTTCATCCTCTGTGCCCCTTTCAGAAAGGAATCTCTCTCACTGGAGCAGTTTTCTAAAGATTCTGGTTTTGTGTTCTGGTGTTATATCAGTTTCCTGTAGTCAGCTTATGGAAGCGCCCCCCCCCCCCCATTTATCTTCTGATATCTCCCAACAGATTTACAACTCTGCCTCTTTTACCTTACTTTTCTACTTGTAGAGTTCCAGATATATTATCTAACATCTCAGGCTGAATTTGTGGATGTTCAGAATGGTTTCGTTTGAGATATCCAGCTAAATTCAAGGGACCAGATGAAATGAGGTCCCTACTCTTCCTCCATCTTGATACTCTCTCCTGAATTAGTTTCTTTTAAATTAATAAATGCTGCACTTTGTCAAATGCTTTTTTGGTATCTATTGAGAGGATCATATGGTAATCATTAATTCTTTTATTAATGAGGTGTATCACATTGACTGATTTGTGAATCTTGATCTACATTTGCAGCCCAGGAATAAATCCCACTTGATTGTGATGAATAATTCTTTTGATGTACTTTTGATTTGATTTGTTAGTATTTTGTTCAGAAATCTTGGTATCTGTGTTTATCAGAGATATTGGCCGTAATTCTCCTTTTAGTGGAATCTTTGTCTGGTTTTGGAATCAAGGCAATGCTGGCTTTGTAGAATGAGTTTGGATGTTATTCTTCCATTTCTATTTTTTTTTGAATAATTTGAGAAGAATGGTATTAATTCTTTAAATGTTTTGTTGAATTCCCCTGGGAAGCCATCTGGCCTTAGATTTTTGTTTGTTGGGATATTTTTTATTCCCGTTGCAATTTCTTTACTGATTATAGATGTGTTCAAATTTTCTATTCTTTCCTATTTCAGTAGTATATATTTTCTTAGAATTTATCAATTTCTTCCTTTCATTAAAATTTATATATTTATTTATTTGTTCTGTGTTCCAAGATCATTGTTTATGGCTTCCTGCAACACGTGCTCTCAATACCCACCACTGGGCTCGCCCAACATCCATCCCCCTCCAAGACCCTTAGTTTGTTTCTGAGTCCAAAGTCTCTTAAGTTTTGTCTCCCTCCCTGATTTACCCACTTCCTATTTCCTTTCCTTCTCCTACAGTCCTCTATATTATTCCTTATGCTCCACAATAAGTGAAACCATATGATACTTGACTTTTTCTGCTTGGCTTATTTCATTCAGCATAATCTCTTCCAATCCAGTCCATGTTGCTACAAAAGTTGGGTATTCATCCTTTATAGTGGAGATGTAATATTCCATTGTATATATGGCCCATATCCTCTTTATCCATTTGTCTATTGAAGGGCACCTTGGCTTTTTCCACAGTTTGGCAACTGTGGCCATTGCTGCAATAAACATTGGGGTATATGGCCACTTTTTTCCACTACATCTGTATCTCTGGAATAAATTCCAAGTAGTGAAATTGCAGGGTCATAGGGTAGATTTATTTTTAATTTTCTAAGGAATCTCCACACTGTTTTCCACCAACAGTGTAAAAGAGTTCCCCTTTCTCCAAAGCCTATCTACCACTTGTTTTCTGTCTTGTTAATTTTGGCCATCTGACTGGTGTAAGGTGGTATCTCAGTGTGGTTTTGATTTGAACTTCCCTACTAGCTAGTGATGATGAACATTTTTTCATGTGTCTGTAAGCTATTTGTATGTCTTCTATGGAGAAGTGCCTCTTCATGTCTTCTGCCCATTTTTTGATGTGATCACCTGCTTCTTGGATGTTGAGTTAGAGTAGGTCTTTATAGATATTGGATATCAGCCCTTTGTCTGTAGTGTCATTTGCAAATATCTTCTCCCATTCCGTGGGTTCCTCTTTGTTTTGTTGACTGTTTCCTTTGCTGTACAGAAGCTTTTTATTTTTATGAAGTCCCAGAAGTTCATTTTCGCTTTTGTCTCCTTTGCCTTTGGAGACGTGTCTTAAAAGAAGTTGCTGTGGCTGATGTCAAAGAGGTTACTGCCTATGTTCTCTTCCAGGATTTTGATGGATTCCTGCCTCATTGGGGTCTTTCATCCATTTCGAGTTTGTCTTTGTGTGTGGTGTAAGAGATGGTCTAGTTTCATTCTTCTATACGTAGCTGTCCAATTTTCCCAGCACCATTTATTGAAGAGACTGTCTTTTTTCCACTGGATATTTTTTCCTGCTTTGTCAAAGATGATTTGACCATAGATTTGTGGGTCCATATGTGGGCTCTCCACTCTGTTCCATTGGTATATTTCTCTGTTTTTGTGCCAGTACCATGCTGTCTTGGTAATCATAGCTTTGTAATAAAGCCTGATGTCAGGTAATGAGATGCCCCCAGATTTGCTTTTCTTCTTCAGCAGTTCCTTAGCGATTCGGGGTCTTTTTTGGTTCCATATAAATTTTAGGATTGTTTGTTCCAGTGCTTTAAAGAATGCTGGTGGAATTTTGATCGGAATGGCATTGAAAGTATAGATTGCTCTGGGCAGTATAGACATTTTGACAATGTTTATTCTTCCGATCCATGAGCATGGAATGCTCTTCCATCTTTTTGTGTCTTCTTCAATTTCGTTCATGAGTGTTCTGTAGTTCCTCGAGTACAGATCCTTGACTTATTTGGTTAGGTTTATTCCTAAGTATCTTATAGTTTTTGGTGCTATAGTAAATGGAATCGATTCTCTGATTACCCTTTCTATTTTTTCATTGTTAGTGTATAAGAATGCAACTGATTTCTGTGCATTGATTTTGTATCCTGCCACATTACCAAATTGTTGCATGAGTTCTAGTAGTTTGGGGGTAGAGTCTTTGGGTTTTCCACATATAGTATCATGTCATCTGCAAAGAGAGAGAGTTTGACTTCCTCTTTGCCAAGCTGAATACCTTTTATTTCTTTCTGTTGTCTTATTGCTGTTGCTAGGACTTCTAACACTATGTTGAACAGTAGTGGTGAGAGTGGGCATCTTTGCCTTGTTCCTGATCTCAGAGGAAAGGCTGTCAGTTTTTCCCCGTTGAGAATGATATTCACTGTGGGTTTTTCATAGATAGATTTTATGAGGTTGAGGAATGTTCCCTCTATCCCTATACTTGAAGAGTTTTGATCAGGAACGGATGTTGTATTTTGTCAAATGCCTTTTCTGCATCAATTGAGAGTACCATGTGGTTTTTCTCTCTTCTCTTATTGATTTGTTCTATCACGTTGATTGTTTTGCGCGTGTTGAACCACCCTTGCATCCCTGGGATAAAACCCACCTGGTCATGGTGGATAATCTTTTTAATGTATTGTTGGATCCTGTTAGCAAGGATCTTGTTGAGAATCTTGGCATCCGTATTCATCAGCAATATTGGTCTGAAGTTCTCCTTTTTGATGGGGTCTTTGTCTGGTTTGGGGATTAGAGTGATGCTGGCTTCAT